>VYXF01005954.1:40803-77303 GCA_013397295.1 Polioptila caerulea | reverse complement strand
AAAAAAAAAAAAAAAAAGGACTCTATTTGTTTTTTCTTCTTTAAAATGATGAAAAGAACAAGCACTTTCCTGCAGTTCACACTCACTACAGAATTCTCACTGAATTGAAAGAAAAGGTTTGAGTTTCATATGTTAAGCAATACTTTTACATTGGTGAAGCCTTTTCAGTTTTAGGAATTCACGTCCCTATATTTTTTTATGTTTCTAATCTGACAGTGAAACTATTCCATATTCACCTTTCACTGTAAACTCTCTCAACTTCAGTCTCCAGGAATTGATAAAGTAGCTGAAGAGAAGGTCATGTTTTAGAAGAATAGAATTATGCTGCATGTAAGGTGGGGGGAATGATAATTTGAAAAAAAAAAAAAAGCTAACTAGAAAATGGCTTCTATCTGAAAAATAAACTTTCAGGAGTTTGCAAACCCTGAGGCCTGTTTTTTTCCAATAAAAACCCCAAACAAACCAACAAATATAACCTGCTATTGAATGGAGATGGTGGGGGTGGTGAGGCACTCTTGGAGTTAAAACAATTAAAAACAAAAATACAGAATCTTGAGTTCCAGTAATCTAAGCTATCTTTTGTAGGGGCAGCAGGCTGAATGCTTCCAAAGGAGCAGGATTTGTACATGGTTTGTCTTTTAAAGTGTTTGGGGGGTCAAACTGGATTTGATGACAGCCTTTGAGATAGCCATGCTATGTCAAAGCCTTCCTAATTACACCTTTCATTATTCATTCACTGTGCTGTTTAACAAACATGGCACATTAGTGGCAAAGCAGAGAAGTCAGAAGAAAACAAATTCTTTAGAAATCACCAGTCCAGTGGAGCAGATCATTACAGCACTTGAACTAAGGAAGATCCTCAGCCAGGACTCAGTGAGAGCCAGAGCAGAAACACCTCTTGTGTTGAGTAAAAACCATTTAAAATAAAAAAAAACAAAGCTCCCACTCCCTGAAAACTTCTGTTATTCTCCATGTATGTATGGCAATGCCACTGATATTTCTTCCTGCAGCTTTTCTTCCTCCAACTCCACCTTGCCTTGGAAGACAATCTGCCATGACCAGCTTCCAGCCACTTAAGCATGTCCAGCAGTACATTCCTTCATCCTCCTGAAATCAAGGGGACCTAAGCATGTGCCTGAGGTTTGCTTTTCTGAGATTTTTTTTTTTTTTTTCTGAGAAGCAGAAATTAAGTATTCAACTAAATATTTGCATCTGCCAAAGGGCTTTGTTCACATACAGTGTCTGAAGGTTCTAAAGGCTACCACCTTTCTCCCTGCCACGTTAGAAACACGCCCAGATTTGGTCTAAATCAGAAGGATTTGATCTAAGCCAACACTGTGACAAATGGACAGGGACAAAAGAGGGTGTTGATCATACCAGGAGGCTCTTGAGTCTCTCATTTGTACTCAGCAACGGGAAATACAAAGTTCCAAAAGCAAGTGTTCATGGATAGACAATCACAGACTTTGAACTTTGGGAAAATAAAAGAAATGAACTGTTACCACAACAACAACAACAACAAAAAAAAATCCCCAAACAAAACCAAACCAAAATCCAGCTGTTTTCATCACCAGCTCTTTGTTTTTTAAATGACACACAAGGATTTCCTACTCTAACAAAGCCTGCTGTATATTCTGGTAGTAAACTTCAGATCTGAAGAAATTTTATATAAATCCATGTTATATTTTTCTTTTTGTATTAGGGGAAAATATTTCAAATGCAATAAAATAGCAGAATTCATGACTGTATAGTAGGCAACTTTTCATTTTTTTTCAGATTCAGCTGTACAAACTATAAACTGTTAAATTTCTCTAATAATTGGAAAAATTGTGGGTATTTGAACTTACTTACCTGAATACTCATTTAGCAAATATTTTCAGATACAAGTCTAGATACAGAGTTATGCAATTTGAATATTAGTTTACACATAATATAAATCAATGTTTGACAATATCAAAATCCCATCAAACAGTGGGCCCTTCTTATGCTATTATCAAATATAGTATATCACTGTGGGATAGCTGAGAATCACAGAATGCTACTGTAGGCTTGTTTATTAAATTGGGTCAATTTTCAGACCTTCCAAATAGGAATACTAAACATTTATTTTTCCCCTCTGGAAATTCTTTTTTTTTTTTTCCCCTCCTGCTTAATACAGTTGTCATCCCAATTTCTAGTGAATTTATAAAAATATTTTTTTTATCCAATAACCCCAGCAAGGTAAAAATAGGAGTTTTTATAGCAAATGATAAACAGGCTCACGGACTATGAGAGAAACTAAACTTATTTAAATTGCCATACATTCTCTACTGAATCACACATCAACAGTTTCTTTTTATGTGTGTTGCTGTCCACCTCAGACTAGCAGTTTTTAAGGTGCAGAAGCATCTTTCAAATATATGCATCTAACTCAATAATCAAGTTTCACACACTAGTGTCACATGCTTCAAATTTACATCACCTGCCCATCAAAAGCTGTGTTAAATAACAGCACTAATTGAAACTGCATAATTCATCAGAAACTGCAGCACTTCCAATTCAGAGAACAAAGGGGTGCTCACATGGTTCTTTATATTACTAGATATGATTTTCTGAAATAAGGAGAGGAAAAGAAACGAAAAAAAACAAAACAAAACAAAAAAAAACCCAAACACATTTGAAAGAAGTTGCTGCACCTGCAAAAACACTCTTTAAGCTTACTATGAAATACAAAAAAGTGCACCCTTCTATATCTACATATAAAACATATTAGAAATAAAACTTGTGTAAAATGTTTGCTGTGCAAACTATAAACAGTCAGTCAGTCAGTCCATTCTTTTTTCTTTTCCTAAGTGTTTTTCCCCAGGCTCTCCTGCTTCCTACTGCAGAGAGTCGCTGTTGTCCAGCACCAGCCCACCGATGTTCGCCGCCGACAGCTCTCCCCCGTCGTCCTCGCCGCTGTCCACGGACTCGTCCTCGCTCTGCCCTGCCATCATCACCTGCTGCACGGCCAGGGTGGCACCATCCGAGGACAAGGACTGCAGGCTGTCCACGTTCATGTTCACTGGAGCTGTGATGGTCACGACAGCACCTGCAGAAGCACAGCCACAGCGCCTCAGCACCTTTGCTGCCCGCTACGTACGCGTAACAGAGCTTGTTTCTAATCAACAGTTGGGAAAATTAAGGAGCTGCATTAAAATAGAAGATATAGAGGTGGTCAAATACTTAAATATCAGGAAATGCCAGGATTAGGTTGGTCAGGAATCTTAAACTTTGTGTTGTGAATCTGAAATCTGTCTTATGGACACTCGCTACAGCAATTCTCCAATCAAAGTCATCACAAGGTCATTCCTGCAAAGTATTCCAGCCTAATTCATTGCAGAAAAAGGGCAGCATTCAGATTCAAGGTAACTTCAATGGATAAAGCTGTTGTCAGATCCAGCAGAGGCTGAGGGACAATTTGTTACAAACTGGAAAGAATAAAGCACCAGGCAGCAGGGCAGAATCCTGGCAGGATGATCCTGGCATTAAAGCAGTTATTTGTCTTTCTTAAATTAAATCTTTTTGTTTGATCTGACACTGAGGAAGTTACTTCTGTCAACGTCTGTGGAGGCTCTGTGACATTTTTCTGCCCCTCACTGTTCAGCCTGAAGCACATGAGGCAGATGTGGAATTGCAGCTGCCCAGCCATGAAGCTGGAGCTGCAGCCCAGTGCTGCTCATCCAACAGGACACTCCTGACGTGCACACAGAGAGAATTCAGCTGTACATCTCAGTTTGACATCTTTTATTCTGTCATTTCATAACGTTTGAAACAAAAGCAAGTCTCTCAACATGAATTCCAATATAATACCCTTGCTTAAACCACAAAAACTGCTAAAGAGAGGAAAAGTGACACATTTCTGTTACACTTTCCCAGACTAAAACCACGTTTATACTGAAATATCCAGAAGTTTCCCTCCCACCACAGGCATCAAACCCTCCATTTCCCTGTCAGAGAGGAATTAACTTTGTTATCCATGTTCAGGCAGCTCTCCTCACCATCTGACATCGTGAGCTCGTTGGATTGCTGCTGAGCAACTCCTGAGGCAATGGAGTCAGGCCAGAACCTCTGGACCGGTCGGTTCTGGGCTGTTTTCTTCTTTGTTTTTGGAGTTTCAGAACAACTGGAATCCAGCATTGGCTGAAGAATTCGCCTTCTAGCATTGATAAACCTAAATACAATCAAGGGCAAGGTCAACTTAGAACCAATTGGCTGTAAATTCCATCTCTCTCTCTCTCTCACATTCACAAAGTATGCATCAGGAAAAAAAAAATTAGGAATATAAAACCTATCAGCTGGGCTTCACATTCTTTTTAAAGTGTAGAACCACTCCTAGAACACCAGCATCCTACAGTTTTGGCAAACTAGCTAAGAAAGCAATTCTATCATTTTGCAGCTAACAGCATTTTTCCCCCACCTCAGAAGGAAAAATTCTCCAGACAGCACAACAGATGTACACTTCAGGAGCTTATTAAAAACTAAGCACCAGAAATCCTGCTGACAGCCCAGCTCAGAAAGCTGATACTCCTCTCATTAGAGTTCACCTAAAATCTAGCCCTTGCCTAACCTGCTTTGTTTGGTCTGGTTTCATTTACTCCCTTAAGCTTCTGCATTACTTATTTTACAGGCTCCCTGGCTTTCCAAGGGCTGGCTCCTGAGCCAGCAGATGACAGCAAATACAATTGTCAGATCTGTCCTGATTCCTTTTAGTTCTCTGGTTTTCACTTGCTTACTTTAGCATGTTAATTCCTGCTCTTCCCCTTTCTCCTAGTGAACCAGAAAATAAAACTGAATCGACTTCAACAAAGTGAGCTATGGCAGGGGGTTGTGACTGAAGACATCATCCCTAAATATCACAAAACACATCCAGGTCCCAAGTTCACCTGCAAGGGAGGAAATCAGGTGCAGCTGGTTCCTAAGCTGTAATAAAATGCTTTGCAAAGGCAGCAGTCACATCCCAGTGCACAGAGCTCCACGGCCACATGTAACACGGGCACAGTCACCCTGTTCCACTTTTGGAACCAGTGTTCTGTCACTATCTTGACTATTTCCCCCCAGGACCCCTCCACAGCCTCACAGCCAGTGTCATCTTTGAAATCTGAGGCAGATCCCTGTGGGACTTTGCTGCAGCAATTTCAGGAGCAGATGCCATGAGGCAAACAGGACACGTGTCAGCACCTTCCCTCCTCTCTTCTGCAGGGCAGGTGTCTTATCTTACACCTCCAGGAAAGGTAAGACATTGCAAAACTTGCTGAACATGAACTGGTGTAGCTGAGGAACTGCCTCTCCATTCAGGCATCACTGCTCAGGAGAGCATCCTTTGGTACAAGAACAGAATCTCTAAAACACCTGCAGCCACCAGGCCACTAAATGCCTTTAGACTTCAATTCCTTTGCCTGCAGAAGAGACTTGAGAGTACTTCCATCTCTCTCAGCACTGGAACAGAACACAATTCCTTAATGCTGCAATGTTTTCTGGAGTCCTTATATAATTTAAATGGCATGAGTATTATTATACCTTATAAAAATAACGTGCTTGTGTGCCAGTGCATAACTCTGGTATTTCTATACGTGTTTTTTAATGTATGTAGAATATTTAAATTCAACTCCAGTGTCCAAGTTATCCTCCTCACTATTTCTGAGCTGTAAGCACGTGTAGACAAGGACAGATATTAAGTTAAGGGCTTTGCTCTTACCAGTTGTTAACCTGGAGTAGTGTCAGATTTGTTTGTGCTGCAATCTGCTTCTTCTCATCCTCTGTTGGATATGGATGCTACAGAGGCCAGAAAAGCAAACAAAAAAGACATGAGCTTGTTTTTCATCTCCTCATCAAAAATAAGAACTCCTTTATTACATCTGATTAAAGACGGTGGATTAAGGCCATCTGACTCATTAAAACACAAACCTTAGAAACCTCACAAACTTTCACAGACAAAAATAATACAACAAAGAGTGCTTTACTACACAAAAACTGATTTTATCCTTGAGAGTGTCGGTGGCACCATGAAGCTGCTGCTGTGTAATTCAGAAGAAAAAGCTTCTCATGGCTGACAGTGTTTATTAAAGAGCGTGATCCCTGGGCAGCACAGCATGTGAGCAGCTCTGATTAGTTCTGCTGGCCAGGGCAGTGTCATATGAGAGAGCTGAGGAGCACTCTGCAGTTAAATAAAGCTGCTCTGAGCAGATGAGGACGGGGCACGTAACACAAGAAGTGCACACGCAGCTTCCCTGGGCCAGTTCTCTGCTGCAAAACAGTTGTAAAAGGCAAAATTTCAATCAGCTCAGCACTGTAATAGCTTGAGAGCCATTTATCCTTTCAAAGTATCCATGCAAAGGGAAGACAATGGAAAGCACAAGCAGGTAGTGACATGCTTGGTACACAGCAGAAGGATTGGAAAGGAGATAAAGACACAAAATTTGAAAGTTTCCTCTAAAACACCTCAAAATACAGGTCAAAATACAGCTGGAATTATTTTTCCTTGTGCCATGAACCAGGGTGTGGAGAGCATTATGTTCTCAACAGAGTGAAATGAAGAAAGGATGTAACAACACTTATTAAGACTGTGCAGTACAGATGTAACATATTTATTAAAATATTAATAAAAGTCAACCAGCATTAGACTGTGGAACTACTCCAAATGCCTCCAGGGAAAACTGAACTGAGACTCCATAACTGACAACAGAATAAATTCACCTTGTTTATGAAGAAAAATTGTAAGAGACCACACAAAAGAGCTACAAAAAAATCTGACCATGCTCAGCCCTTACCCCTATGTGCTGAAAAAGCCAAGATCTCATCACATTTGTAGCGTGCTTGGGAAGAACTCCTCTCTTATTTTTTGATGAGCCATCATCTTGATGCAAGATGCCTAGATCTTGGTTTAATTGCAACTGGAGCTGCACATGTAATTTTAGGAGAAATAAGGCAGTTAACATAGTAATGGCAGTTCTGTATCAATGAATGAACAACTCATTTACAGCAGGAATGAAATTAGGCTTGGATATCTTGAATATACTTAACTGTGTGCAAACATAAACAGTTATGGAAGCTGTAAAATATTACTGATTTAAGACTTAAATGAAGGATAAAGTAAAATTAATTATTATGCTGCAGTTGTAAATAAAGATGCTAAAGGTCCTGCTAAATAAATGCATAAAATTTTCAAAGAGCATTAAGATCTATACAGTAAACCCTATAATTCACTTTACAACATTCATACTACTTCCTAAATATTCATATTTCTTTGTTTTTCACTTCCTATGAATTCATCAAATCATTTACACACTGGTTATCTCAATGTTTGGGAATACATTCTTAAATGCTTATGTAGAAATAGATAGAAACAGCACATAAATTGCATATAAGATTCTATTTCAGACAATTGTAACCAAAATAATTCTAAATCAGGTTTTCCAGACAAATTGGAGCAATTTTATAAGCCAATCAATATGCAGGAAACGAGTTTTAAACAAGATTTAGGCTATCAAATTACTACAAATATATATTTGGAGCACATTTTAATTTCCAAAGTCATGTCTTACATTCTAAATAACTTGCTTGCATATGGAGGTTTTATAATGAACTTTCAATAGCTTTTCCACAGTGTTTTTTCCTACCTCCACAGCATTCTGAAACACTGGAAAAGAAGACATTGGAGCAGGATTTTCTATGGGTGACCTTTGCATAAGTGAGTTTGTCCTACTAACATCAAGAGTGTCACAGATGTATACAGAAGGTCAAGTCTTTTTTTTTATTTATAGGCTAGAGGCATTATTTTCCTTTCAGTATTTTATTTTTTTCATACAAGGTAAAAAACCCCAGATTTTTCAAAATCCCTCCAGTCCAGGAGAGTAATTTTACACATTTCTTTCTGAGAGGTGTGTGAGGACAGAGCTGTCTGTGTTCTAGGGGAGAACATGGCTGAGCACAGATATCTCCTGCCAATTCAAAGAACACTCTGTGCACACTTTCTTGGTTGGAAGGCCAGAAAGAGGGGGAAAAGGAGCCAGTGAGTCAGTGATTGCCAACAGATTTTATGCTGTGGAGATGGGAGCTCCTCATTCACATTTCTAATTAAATCCAGATCCCAGGAAGATTTGGTTTACCACTTCCAGAGAAAGCCAGCAAGGTTTTCTGTACCAGAAGAGGGTCTAGTTTTCATGTTTCTTTTTTTTTAGTTATTTCTTTGAACTCTTCAGATCCAACTCTTAGGAGCCTCCCACAAAAGAGTGCTGGCTCTTATATTTTAGGGTATAAGGAGGTAAAATTGAGGAGCTCCCAGAGTCTCAACTAAATATTTTGAAGGTTTTACAGAAAAATGCTTCTCAAAATAGATAAACTCTGAAATACATTCGGTTTCACAGTACTTGTGGTTGCCATTTTAACAAAAAGTCAAATTTCTCTCAATAGCAGTGTGGCACCTTCATGCAATACATTAAATCTATCCAGCCATAAACACAATTCAATGATTAGAAAAGTTATAATCATTGAAAAAGTATTCATTTAATTCAGAGGGGTTTTTGGTTTGCATTGGTGTTTTTTTGTTTGTTTGTTTTTTGTGGTTTTTTGTTCATTGAGTTTAGGGGTGGGATTTTTAATCTTAGTTTGTTTTTTAATTTTAATTTTTTTATTTTTAATTTCATGTACCTATACTCTTCTTCAGTAAAGGAAGACAATTAAAAGGTAGGAACTCTAATGAGCTGTCGTGGCAAGGGGGACTTTATGACATATTATACAACCTGTAACTCCCACAGCAGTGGCTGCACAATTAATTGCTCTGTGTGTACACAGAGCTCGTTCTGCCACTGTGTCAAACTTAAATCAGAACTCCTAAAACCACTGAGATGCATTTCCACCCAGAACACCATTCTGTGGAGCTTATGAAACCAACCTGAGAGTTCTGGATCCGAATTGTCCCAGGTGACAGTGCCTGTGTCACCACTTGTCCTTGTGGAGTGACCACAGTGACTGGCTGATACACTGTCCCCCCTTGAAACAAAACAAACACAGATTATGGGAAAGAAAAAAGCCCTTTGAGCATTATTCTCTTTAAACCCATCAGCACTGCACACCACACAAGACTTTTGATAGTACATCAATTATTCTTTTCTAGTCAGCATGCAAGGTGTGCTCTTTGCTAAACTAAAATTTACATCCATTCACAAAAAAATGTACAGAATTTGATTATATTTCCCTGTATTTTAGGCATTCTAAATCTGTTTTCAAAGGAAGATGTCATGAGTATCAGGCTACAAAACAGTTCTTCGTGTTGTTTTAACAAAGTTTTCAACCAGCAAGGGTCAGAACACCAAAATCACACCTGTGTGCTTAGGGCAGGCAGCTGGGTTTGATTTAAAACCTTGCTGAGAAGCAAGAGTAAACATTTCATCTCAAATGTAATTTCCATATAACAAGGACATCAAGGATGTCCCAGATGTGTAGGTGTGGTTCCAAACTCCAAGGAGCACGAGGCAGCCAACAAGTGGTTGGTAATTTCACATGTTTTTGTCAAATGGAATTCTTCTTTTTAAAGGGGAAAAAAAAAAAAAAAAGTAGAACACCACAGTCTGTGGAAATGTCTTTTAACAAATGTAGTGTTGCACATTAAGATCTCTTAACATTATAAATGTAACTGCCACTCCCACAGACATACTTGGAAAACATATAAATTAAACACTCATAAGCCAGTAAAGCACTTGACTGCACTACAACAACTTTTCAGGTATTAAAACACATTCTTTAAAGTATTTGTGTAGTTTTTGTAAGAACCATAAAGGAAACCAAGATGAAGAGCACGGTGCCAGATTTTTTAGAGTGTCATACCTGCTACTGTTGCCATAGTTACATTTCCCTGCTGCAATGCTGATGCTGGCACCATGATCCCTTGGGGACTGAGTGTGCCTGCAATGGCACTTGGAATTTGCTAGAAAAATAAAACAATTAGTTGCTCACATTTTTGAAACTTTTTTTTTTTTTTAATGCAAGGAGATCAAGCATGCTTGTGTATTTTTGTAATTTGCATTACGTATTTTTGGCTCTAAAATACTTTTGGAGTTTAATCACAGGATTACCTTCAAAGAGAAAGATACTTCATTAGGGGTTCATCACTACCTACATTAACTTCCTCATTATCACCAACCATTACCTTTGAAAACCCTCATGAAAGCAACTGCTAGAAAAGATGTAAAACAATTTTGAGAAATTTGAGTTCTAAGTATATAAAGAATAAGAAACAGTTTCCAAAGGCAGGAGGGGAAAAGGACAAATGAAATGACCCTTGATGCTCTTACTACAGGCATCAAAGCTTTAGAATTCTAGTTATTACCTTAATTCCTTCAATTTGAATACAATGTACTGAATATTCAATATGTTTTATTCTGCTCAAGATGGCTCTTACTCAACCCTGAACATGCAAACTCTTACACATCTCCTTAGTATGTGAATAATCTCCTTTGATAGCAAATGCAAAATGGGTCCCTCGTGTCTCTACAGAAAACTGAGAGATATACAGAAAAAACCTTCTAAAAACTGATTTTGCCTGATTTTAGAATCTCCTTCCCACACTTCCAGACACCAAAGCCTAAATAAGGAGTCCAGAGAGTGAAGTTTAAAAGTCATTGGGGCATTTTTTAATACAGAGCATCAGACACATGAGTAATTCAGAGCAGGGCCATGCCCTAAGACTCAGGATCAAGTGGGTACTGGGGTGGCAGGGCTCATTCTGAGCATCTGACAGCAAAAACATCAACCATGACCTATTAAATGTGGTCCATTTAATACAGAAAACCCAATATTGCAACTTTATTCCATCAGAAATTGTCTATTCATTCCAGAATACAGGGTGTGCAAAAAATGTATCAGTCATCTCAACATTTTAATGAAGGAGGCAGACTGAGGAGGCCTAAAGCAAAATTTTTCTTTGTTTATTCTGTTTCCTAACCTCCTTCCAACCAAATAAAAAATCCAGGCTATTCTGAATATCTCCACTTGCTGAACTGAGAGAAAAATCATAAAAGGAAGACAGACAATAAAAAAATGACTCTGTGCTCTGGCATATTTCAACAAATTTGTCCATCAGGCAGTGGCACAAAAAAAAAAAAAAGAAAAAAAAAAGAAAAAAGAAAAAGAAAGCTCTTTCTACTCTTAATAAATTATTTGAGAGAATACAGGAAACTGCAGAAATTCTGCTTGCAAACTGATAGCAAAAGAAGCATAGCTGTAACTTCCTAAGGAAATCTAAGCACAAATCCACTGGACAGTATTTGAAACACACCTGAGATTGCACAGGTGAATAAGGACTTCCAGGCTCTCCACTTAATAGAGTTTCACTATTCATTTTTGTCTTCAGGCAGGCAATGTAACGACTACAGAAATCCTTGCAGAGCTCATTAACCTTTTCTAGCTCGAGCAGATGGATACGCAGAACCTGGATTGCTTTCACCATCTGAGGGAGAGAATTGGGAAAAAAAAAAATCAGAAACAAAAGAACTTTAAAAAAATTAATGTGAGATTTAAACAAGCACTACTTTCCAGTAACAAAGATCACCCAATTAAAGCAGAGGTACTAATTGCTAAGTCCTGGAATGTAAAAGGAACACAAGTAGACTGCCACACAGGGGAAACAAAACAGGACAACAAAGGGATCTTTGTCACGTGTGACACTTCAGGGAGACAGAGCAGTTCAGGTGTCACAGGGCACAGGATGCCCATGTGGTCTTTAACCCCCTCGTACAGCTCTGGGTCACAGACCACACAAGACTGGAAGTGATGGAAAGCAATCCCATCCACACCAATTCTTTGGAAAGCAGGGCTGGGACAGGCTTGGCCAGCAGCAGCTCTCTGGAGCTCCCAAAATCAGAAACACCAGGTTCAGCTCCATGTCACACCCTGACACAAGGAAAGCAGGAAGGGTGCAGGTAAATCTGAGATACAGTGAGAAAGAAGACACTCCTGTGATTAAGCATGAATTTGTCCCACAGATTGCTAGGGAGGATGAAAGCTTTTATTTTTCAATAAAATTAGAATAAAGAGGTCCCAAATTCAGTCACACTGTTCAGCAAAGCTTAAAGTAATCAAACAGTTCTTCAGTGCTGCAGCTTTTTAAGTTCCTCTGTGATTGTATGTCAAAGATGAACAACTCTCACATAAAATGTTGTAAGAACTTTCATGTGAGGAGACTGATTCTGAAATACAAAAGGTTAAATACAAAGCACTAAACTAAATTAAAAAAAAAAATCCATGTTGAAGCTAAAATCCAAGTACAGGAGATATGTGAGGAGAACACTCATCATGCTCACAGTGAGAAAACCACTGTAAGCCTGGATAACCCATGGTATTACATACTGCATAAAAATAGCTTAGGTGATTGTAAGGGTCATGGCAGAAGATCAGAAGCTAAAATCCAAACCAAATCCAGATGGCCTAAAAGCAGTTGGAAATCCAGGACATTCAAATATGTACACAACACACCAGCAAAGTAATTATTTTTTATACAACATGCCACCCCCAACGTTTCTGTGCTGTGCTGGATCTCTGAGACAAATATCCTTCAGTTTTATGAAACTGAACAGTTGTAATTTTGAAGCACAGTGCAGAGCTTGACTTCACAATCATTTGGAAAAATCTGCCCTATATGAGGGGTTATTTACCTGGGCAGAGCACTGAATCCAGTGAACAGAAATTATTCCCTCCAAACTAATCTATCACTTCCAGCTCAAGAAGCCAACAGGGAGCTGAAGATGCCTTTGCTCAAATCACCCAAAGGAGATCAAAGCAGGAAAACTTTTGGCTGTGCTGCCCCCTCCATCATGACATTTTAGCTTTTCCCTGTTTCTTCAGCAAAAGGTTCTAGGACACTCACTTAGTGTAGACAACTGTGTGTTAAAATAAACAAGATAAAAAAAACCCCAAAACCTATGTGATTAAAAAAAAAAAAATTATTTGTTCTCAGGGATAAAAAGAAAAAAATACTTTCAAAAAACACCTGCAGAAAAATCTGAGCTGCAGATTTGAGGGGGCTGATCCATATTAATACCTGACACTATGACACTGAAAGCCTTTGAAGCACTAAGTGCAGTGACCCAGCACTGAGACACAAACCTGTGATTTTCTAACCCAGCCCAGGTTGCTGTTTAAACTGTGCTTAAGCACCTTTAAACACAACAAGGTTAAAGCATGCAAATGTAACTAAATTTTAACACAAAACAAAGGTCATCTGTGTTTCAAGAAATTCTGTCTCTGCTTCAGAGACAAAAAAGCTTAAAATAGAAAATTCTTCATGTGTGACTGATCAACAAAATTGTACATCATATTAGTGAGTGCTTTAAACATTCAGCTAAAACTGAGGTAACAAAATATGCTTTTGGACACATAATATGTGACCATATTAGAGATTAGTTTATTTTTGCTCAGACAAGAGAGTTGGGTTTTTTAAACATTAGCCAAATTTGTAGTATTTATTTATCAGCATGTGCTTGGAGGAAAAATGAAAGTCCTTTCTTCAGCTTAGACTTAGTTTAAAATTGCTGGCTGATACTTGAGGTGAAAATTGAATTAATGTCAAAATTAACCACAAACCCAGACTCAGTAACACTACCCAGGTTTCTGCAGAGCCCTGTGCTGCTGTGGTTAGGAGGAAAACAAAACTTTGTAAATATGCCATGCCTGTCACCAGGACTTATTAATTAATTTACAGCCACATTAATTGTGGCCATGTGGCTCCTGCTCTCTTGCAGCACAGGTGGACCAAACCTAATCTCAGCAAAAGTTCACTTTTTCCTTAAAACTACAAAAATCAAGAACTCCTGATAAAATAACTCAAGCTGGTAATACAAAGAAGTGTTTTCAGACAGGTCACAATATAAGTAATATTTAATTTATTTTATTTATTCAGTGCTCCTGAGTAGAATATGCCACAGAATAATTAATTTTTTAAATTGATTCAGTCTTTACAGCTGTAGCAATAAAACTGGATTATCACTTCAGAGAAATGCACAAAGATGAAGTAACCATGAGATTGGTGTGTATTCAGAGAATCTAGAATGGTTTGGGTTGGAAAGGACCTTAAAGATCATCCTGTGCCAACCCCTGCCATGAGCAGGGACACCTTCCACTACTGTTAAAATTGTTGTAAATAAAGATAATGGTACACTATTAGGCAGAGAAAGAAAAGTTATTAAAAAACTTCCAGTTTTTGCTATCCAGAGCCTATTAATGTGCAAATATATCTCCAAATTTAAGAAATTGTATCTTTACATTCACAGCTCACCTACCTCCCTGACCCAAATCCTCCTGCAATTCAGACTTGCAGTGGAGGAACACAAACCCTGGAAGAAAAGCTTTTGTTTTGATTTGATAACCTCACTCCTCTATTTTGAGTGCTCAGCTAGAAAAGGTGTAACTCTGGGTTTATGGGACAATTCTGCAAATGAAACCAGCAAAAACACCATTGATAAAGCCTTGTTCAGTCAATATTCAAATGACACCAGTGGCTTCACCACTACCACTCAGGCTCCTGACACAGCTAAGAATTCAAGAGAATTGAGAAGAGGGTACTGAACCAAAAATCCTTACCCCAAATGAAACAAAAAACTCGGGGGGGTCTTCAAAAAAGGCAGTGTCCTGTTCAAATACAAAAGGGAGAGTACATTTAACACTCCTTGTTTTGTGTTGTGTCTAGACTTGACAAAGCCATAAGTAACCTGCTCTGACTTCACAGCTGACCCTACTCTGTGCTTCAGGAGGTTGGACTACAAACCTCTTGAGCCTGTAGTACCATCCTGTGGTCCTATGAATGCCATGAAATTAAAAAATCCACTCATATGTGAGAGTAAACTCTGAACAGAGGCAACTAGAGAGGCAGGAACCACTCTGAGGCATCGAGGTATTTCTGCAGTGCCTGGGTTAGCAGTGAGCAACAAAAAAGTGTTAAGCAATGTCTTAAAACATAAAATAAATCACCCATGCTGAACAACTCCTTAGACATGGAGGAGTCTCTCTCTGGATGTCCTATGCACTAAAGGAGACTAATGGAGAACAAAGAGCACTTTGGTGCCTTGGTTCATTCCAGGATCTGTAAAAAACGAGCCAGGGATAGCAAAGGGTAACAGGAAAAGAGTGTGGAGCTCCAACAGATGATACTCCAAGATAAATGGATAAATTGAGCACACTTCCAGAAAGCAGCAACAGCACCAAAATCTGGTTCCTGACAGCAAACACACATCTGACAGTGATGCTTGGTAAAAGGACTAAGGGGATGCTGACAACATTCCAAGGAGATATGGAGGAAGTTAAAGCTCTAGGAAAGCACATTTCCAGTCCAGTAAGAACACGAGCACAACCTTCAGCATCCACTTCCTTCCCACAGGATTTGAAAACAGGAGATCTGCAGGACAGAACCACAGGGCACATGGCCCAGGACTGCAGCCAGACCTGGGAAAGACACTGCAGAAGTAAAAAAGCCCTGGTAACAGTTCTCCTGGATTGACTACGATCCTTTGCCCTGCTGATTCAAGATCACCAACAGATGTTGCTGGAGAACTTAACTGGGAAGAACAGAATCCCTAGAACAGAATCTCTCCATCTAGACAGTAACAAGGGTTTGAAAACTGGTTTACAGGCAATTTAGCAATTTATGAGTACCCTTAAATTAAGTTTCAGGATGCTACCCACATTTCCCAATGCTGAAATCCTTTTTAATACTAAAGCAGGAAGCCACCAATTAGTTTAGAATGGGAATTATAATACCAAAGTAACAACATAATCTAGACCATAGCTTAGTAAGAGCTACTCAAATTGGAGCAAGCATCCACTGCTCTTAATGAACTTCCTTTCTGGTCAAACTGATCTAATGCCTGTGCCACCCAGATTAACATTCTGTGGTCCTCTGGATGAACTCCAAACTCCTCTTGTGGAGAATTCAAGGCCCTTCAAGTGAGTGCACAATGTGGAGCATTGCCAGGACTGTAAGTGACCCTGCAATCACTGTCTGTGACCCTTCATAATTTCTGTTATCTACCTAATTAGCCCACAGGCAGCATGGAGCATGGAATTATATTCTGCTGCTTTGGAGCTGTCAGTTGAAGCTCTGTCACAGAAACTGCAGTCTGGCTGAGTTCTACATGCCACATCTCAAAGAGGTAAAAGCAAAAAAAAAAACCAAAAAAAAAAACCAGCTGACCAATTTTCCTTACTGCAACAGGCCTGTGACTCTCAGATAGGACTTGAATCTGGCTCTTTAGTATTGTGATGCTCAGTTCATCTCAGTTTAACTCTGGCTCTGAGTTCATCCTACTGAGCAAACATTTACACCTTATTTGTTTGACTCTGCTCCACCCTTCTAGTCCAGTCTAATTATCAGTCTTAACAGCTTCTCCTTTCACATGAATGGTTGAATTAACATTGGAGCTAAAAAGGGAAGGACAGCATGAGCAGAAGATGGAACAAAGGTGCACAATAGTATTTCTTGCAACTAAAGAGAGACTTTTAGTCTCTATAAAAAAATTTGTATGACACGAGGCAGAAAAAACTGCCTGTCTACAGCCTTCCCTGTGGCAAGCACCAATATTTCAAGCTGAAAAGACACTGAAAGTCATGGCAGCCAGTTCACAACTTGAGAGAAACTTGTGCTCACTGCCCCATACCAAATGAAGAGCCTGTCAGAAGGTCAGCTGCTCAGAGCTCCCAGGACAAGCTGCACTCTGCACTCAGGTTTCATTTGGTATCCAGTAACAGAAAGCCACAGCTAACAATACGACCACAGGACAGCAGTTCAATGCCAAGGACTTTTGATTTTGCAACGTGGTTCCAGTTTAAGCCACTACTGACCTCAGCAGCCATGGAATCCAGGACATAAACAAATAATTCCTCACCCACCTCAAGCAAAACCAGCCAGATTTGTGCAGCCCATCAGCAAAGGGGAACACCACATAAAGCAAGAGACTGTGTCACTAGAACCACCAACTAAAACCATAAACAGGTCAGTGACAGGAAGGACTATTTGAACACACCAGACCCGACTAGAACCAAAGCAGGCTGGATCTGAGAGAGTGTTTATGCACGACCAAAAGCACAGGGAACAGGCCAAAGCAAGCAGGATCTTTGGGAAGCCAATCTTTGGAGGCTCACAGAAGTCACAGAATAGCTGAGGTTGGAAGGGACCTCTGGAGATTGTTTGATCCAACCCCCCTGCTCAAAGCAAGGGCAGCTAGGGCAGGTCTCTCAGGGTCATGTCCTGACTTTGACTGTCTCCAAGGATGGAGACTCCACAACTCCCTGCAGTGTTCAATCACCTTCACAGTAAAAAGGTTTAATGGAACCTCCTGTGTTTCAATTCATGCCCATTTCCTCTTGCCTTTTCATTGGGCACCACTGAGAAAAGTCAGGCTGTGTTCTTCCCCTATTAGGACCTGGCATTTCCCTTTGCTGAATTCCATGAGATTCCCATTTTTCTGCTTCTCCAAAAGCAATGAATGGTGGCAGAGCCATGTGTGGATCAGACCCCCACTCCCTGTTTTGCAACACCTGCAAACCTGCTGAGGGTTCAGTCTGCCCCATCAGCCCAGTCACCAGTGGAGATGTCAAACAGGTCAGATGTTAAACATTTCACAATCAGTCCCTGGAGAACAGCACTTATGAGCAGAACTCAACTGGACTTCACACTGCTGAGCAGAATCCCTGGAGCCCAGGGCCTCACCCATTTTTCAGTCCACCTCATTTCTCATTTATCTCATCTGTGTCTTGTCAGTTTGTCTATGAGAACGTTGTAAGAGACCTCAAAAGTCAAGATAAACCCCAAGCACTGCTCTTTCCTCATCCACTGAGCCACAGCTACTACATTCCAACTATTACATTTCAGGCATGCATCTGAAAAGAAATTGGGATTAGAGAGATATGGGAAAGCAGTGATTTTGTGTTGGATTCAGAGAGCTACAAATGAAGAAAATAACCTGAGGCTTCACAGGTCAGCAGACCTGCTTCATGCAGAACAGAACTAAATCTCATTTTTGAGTAAAATATTGAAGGCAGGTGTATTCAAAATAGGGAAATCACAGCTTCATCACTGCAATGACTTTCAGAAAGCCTAAAGGAGTCAATGACATCAAAGAAAAAATTGTATATGTTAAAAGGCTTTCTAAGATCATCTTATGACAGCCCTTCTCTCACATTAACTAGGTGAACCACAATTTACATAAAATTGTAAAAAATTTACATCAATTACATGTTTTTGATAAATATGTTAAACACCTGACACTCTAAAATGAATTTTCAGAGTCAATTTGGCTTGATCCTCTGGAAAGGATTTGTTTCTGTTTGTCTCCAATATGCTCATGTCAGCTGAAAATAGGAAACAACTGTGAAGAGCCCAATGTAAATTTAGAGATAAAAGGGAAAAGGGGGTCAGAAGGAATTTAAAAAAATATTTTTAATCATTAACATAAAGAAGAATCTCTCACAGGCAGAAAAATGTGAGGAGAAACTATAGATCAGAAATCAGGAAGAAACTGCAAATGTGATGATTGTTTCAGAAATTAAAGAAACAGCTAATACTTACCAAATTATCAGTTTCTGGATCTTCACAGAAAAAAGGTTTTCCTTCTTTCTCCTGCTTCCTTACAAAGTTTTCAATATCTACATCAAAACTGGCAGAAGTTGTGCCTTCTGAGCCTTGTGTGGATTGTTCACATTTTTCAAATAATAGTGCTAACAAGGGAAATAGTGGGTGCCTAGAAAAAAAAAGTTAAAATACATGAATGAGTATTTTCACTTATGTGAAAATTAAGACATCTAGCTCAGAAAAACTCACAGTCACTCATGTGAGTGTGACAAGTTCTGGAAGAGACTGCATATAGCACCACTGGCTAGAGCAAAATAAGATAAAAATTTATTTTCCTTTTGATTTACCACACTCTGGAGGCAAATACAGCAGTGAAATATGTATATATTAAATTAAAGAGAAGAATCACAAGCAAGAAAGCTCTGACTGTTTAATTCCCTGTAATTGAGTGGCACTGAGACAAATTAATACAGTGCACTAGAAATGAGATTTAGGATTTACAAAGAGGATGAATGCAGATTTAAGTGAAGCCTGATAAAATTAATTTATTCTTCAATGTGGGCCATACTTATACATCAAGAAATAACTTTAAAAAATTGAGAAGAGTTTTCAGGCTGTGCTCAGAGGCCTCCTGTGAAATCATGCTGAGATGAAGATTTTGTTAGCACAAGTCTATAAAGGAATGGATACATCTTTCTGCCTCAGGTTGAGGTTTTTTTTGGTGTTTTGTTTGGCTTTTTCCTGTTTTAGTGGTTGGTGGTTTCGGGTTTTTTTGTTTTTTTTTTGAACCTGAACACCAGTAATATTTTGTCTTTAGAAAGTAGTTAAAGAACTCTTAACCTCATGAAAACTGAGCAAACTGCTTAGCACTGCACTTTTCACTGAAAAATCTCAAATTAGTGTGCTCAGACATCAATATTTAATCCATTTTGAGCTAATTACTGGGGAATAGATTGCTATCCCTAAAGAAAAAGGAGTAAAGATTGGCCTAATTACAATAAAAGTAAAAACTCGTATTAAAAACTACAATATGACAAATAGTGAGCATAGTTTCAAGTCTAAGGTAGCTTTCAAAATTTGGCAGCCACCCTTACAATACCCTCTAAAACTGCTGAAATTGAAAAACCCCACGAGCTCAGGAGGTTTTTCCTTGGCTGATGACTGACAGTGAAGCCTATTTGGTCTCATTCTTCCCCTTACAAACAATGGAGATCATAGAGATCACCTGATTTTTTTCTACTTATTATTTATTTATTTTAAAAAACCCCAAATCCTCTACCCTATCCTTCACCCCTCAAAAGACAGAAGTCCATCACTACCTGTAAATGGCCTGCTTGTCTGCATCCATTGGAGTCTGGGATTCTACGGGGGCAGGACTCACCCCTTCGGCATCAGTTTCAGAGCAGTTGGGATCTTGTTCAGTTTTTAACTCTGTTACCACTTGCATCTGTAGGAAAAAAGAGTAAATCTGTAGCCCTGACGTAAACTAAGGGTGCTGTGTTCTGAGGGAAGAGCAGTGCAAAGGGCTGCTAAATTGCCAGGAGGTTGGTGTGACTTGGCAGGGACACAAGAAGTTGTAGCAGCAACAAAACCCCTCTTTTAATCCCTGACACTTTTTGATATATAAAGGTCACTTCCAAGTTTTAGCTTTTTTGGCTTTAAAATGGGAATGACAGATATTAGTAAATTGTTGGAGCATTTTGTCTCTGAAGTGGCTGTTTTTGGAATAGCCTACAGTACATTGCTCCAAAAAGTTCATGGGAATGTCTGCATAAAAATCCTTTAGGATGAAATGAATCTAAAGAAAAGTTTATCCTCTTAGGTTTTCTTTCTTATTTTTTACTGTGCATTGTATAAGGGTACTGAAGAAAAAGATCTTCTAGGTTTTCCTGTCCATTAAAATGCACATTTGCTTTAAAAAGATCTGAAATATTTTGTGTCCCTCCAGTCCTTCAATTAGAGGAGCATAACCTCCCATGACCTTTAGCACTCCATTTTACATATTGTAAGAACCAAGTATTTTAGGGCCACCAAACTACAGGAAAACATCCATTTAACACACATTTACACCATGGAAAAGCATCACAGAGCCACAGCTCCACCTAAGCACCTCCCAAACTGCATTAGGAGGCTGGGCACACCTCTGGGATGCTTTGAAGGTGTTCTGAGTATTTTTTCCATCACCTCCAGCTAAATATCTTTTGGACTAAAAGGTCTTCCAGAAAACTGAACTGTGGAAGTCACAATTTCCACCCCTCAGCCCAAACTCTTTGGTTTTCTCCCATCTAAGCATCTGCAGAAAGACATGAAACCACTCAATCCTTTCTCTTAATTCTCTTTTATCTCAGGTAGAGGACAGACACTGTTCTAGGGTATCTCCAGGCAGCAAGAACTGGAGGTCTCCAGAAACTATTAGAGAACAAATTTAAACAAAGGTCTCCAGAAACTATTAGAGAATCTGGCTTTAACAGAATTGAGTTTATTTCTAAGTAACAGCAGCAGAAAAAATTATATTATTTTTAACAGCCTGGGAGAACCAAAAGGTTTGTGCTTTATTGCCTATTGGGGCCAAGTCAGCTCCTAGAAAAAATCAGAAACTGAGAAAATTCAGCACCCCCCACCCAACAGAGCAGCCTGCCTTGCAGAGAGCTCCCTCAGCAAGCAGAGATGATTTTCAAGCCAGAATGCTTGCAAAAAAAAAAAAGAAAAAAAAACCTAACGGCCTAATTTCTTGGCTAATGACAGGAAGGAGGAGCAAATTAAAAGGGGATGACTCAGACAAGTGATTATAAATGTTGGCCATACATCTGCAGAGTCTGAAAGGAGGGAGTGTGTTCAGTCAGGGCTCTATCTCCCTAGGAAGAGGAAACAGCTCACTTAAAACTGCAAGTTTTTTTTCCTGTGGGCCATTTCCAAACTAGAAAAACAGCAGGCACCCGAATTACCTGTCTACCTTGGATGCTCAGAGCTTGAAATACACAACAATAGGAAGAAAAAGCTCTCTCCCAATCTGTTATTTAGAAAAAAACCATATTTTACTTTCACTGCCAGGATGGTATGTGTTTGCTGGGGGAATAAAGCAAAGTAAAAGTAAAGTAGGTGAAAGGAGAGAGAGAAATTAGAATTCCAATAAAAGAAACGAACAATAAAAGTAAAAATAAAAAATGTGACTGTGTTCAGATGAACTTTTCATAGGAGATGTGGAAAGTTGCTGTTTTTTTTCTGACTGTTCCCTATTGTTGCCATCTGCTGACAGAAGTACTTGCATTTATTGCTCAGGGCTGACACAGAGTAACAGAAAAATGAGTCTTCAGAGAAGAGGCCACCTCACAACTTGCCTCCAGTAAACAGTATTTTAATTTATCAATTTGAAGTGTAAAACTACACAGCCTGTTGTACAAAAAAGAAACATCACAACCAGATAAACATGACTATGTTTCATTATTCCAGATTCGACAATGCCAAAGCAGGCACTAAGGACAAAGTCACTATTTTTTTCCCCCCTCTTCCTAAGTGTATTTAGTTCCTAGAGAAAGGGAAACACACCTACCTGTTGTCCATCTTGATAGTTGTCTATACTTAATGTCTGTGTTGCCATCATGGTTATTAAGATATCGATTTTGTCAAATCATCATAAGTGTGAACAAATATTCTTTAAAGAAAAAAATAGTCAGTTAAAAAAGTGGCCACTTAAATTCCAGTTCTAAAGGCTGAAGAAAAAGGTAGAAATTCAGATTTTTGCACACCTCTCAGAGAGTTTATTGACAGCAACTGACACAGGTAAATTCAAACAACAAATAAATTCACTTTGGAAACATAACAGGTTTTATCAGCAAAATGTTCATTATATCTTTTATATTTTAAACTAAAATTTTTAGTAAGAAGTTGAGGTTTTTTTATACTCACAAGCTTCAAGTGAACTTTAGCATTCATTTCTGCACTACTTAACTGACATTCTAAGGTAATACATGAAATCTAGAAATGGGCAGGTTTGTGTGTCTGTGTTTTGAAAAGGCTCCCAACCCACTGAGCATCACTGTAACTGAAATAATAATAATGAAAAATGATGAACCAAATGCAGAATGCTAAGGAATACTTTGTTCACTTTTGGGTGTGAATCCCAGATTCTAAGGTAGGGCCTGAAACTACGTTCAGAGACCAAGCCTCCAATCACTTCTGACATCAGGAATTTGCCATCCAAGTCATTTAAGGTTCAACAAAGAAGGGAACAATATCTATCAATTTTTAAACAATTTTGGGCCCATGTGATTATAAAGTTTCAAAAGGGACCCAGGAATTCAGAAGTCTGAATTTCAGAGACATTTGAGACTTTGGGAATTATTAATTACAACAGGATTTAAACACAAGTAAATGCATCATGTTATTCTCTCTAGGCATTAGCTGGAGTTTGGCACCCAGATGAGTTAAACATTTTTAAATTAAGACATACAGTAATTAAAAAAAATTAATTAGCAAAGCACCACTACCAGATAGAGTGTACCCAACAAATTATTACTTCACATTTCATTTTCTTGTCAGATCTGCAGCCATTACAACTGAAATCACGTAACTCATTAAGCCATTACCAGTAACTATTAACACAGAAGTCAATTTTCCTTGACACATAGGAGTCCTAATGTTTAGCTACTATTAAAAAAATCCATATTAAAAAAGAAGTCAGAGCTCTTGTCTTGAAAAACGTTACATCCAGGGTTTCTGCTCTTTTTCACTATGTCAGTATTGAAGCACTAAGTTTTAAAATATTCACCAGTTTAAGATCTGAAACAGAATCTTTTCTTTTCTTTTTGCAATGTGTTCAATCACTACAAAATTTTCAAGTATTTTTAAGTCCTTCCCTTATTGCATTCTACTACTGCATATGATCATTTTTAAGAGCAATTTTTACATTTCTGGACATTTTCCCCTACAGATTATAACAGCCTCAAGTGAGTGTTTCATTTTGCAAACACAGGACAAATTTCAAGGTTCCCTTCTTTGACAACAGTTTCAGGCACAGAGACAAACCAAACTCCTCAGGAGAAACCTCAAGCCTTACTTTGCATCAAATTCTCTGAGTGTAACTCCTAAGTATGAGTGCAATTTTTAAAATCTATTTTTTGAACAGCTTCAAAGACCAGAGAGGTTCATCAAGATGATGCAATCATGACTTCCTCTACAAACTAGGTTATATCTGCTTTCACAGAACATCAGTGTTCTTTCTTTGAAACTCCAAAAACATTACTGATTTCACCACCAAAATTAAAAATACAAAGGGAGCAACCTAAGTGCACTCACTGATAGAAGTACCTCAGATTTTTTACTTTATTTTACAATTATAAATAATTTAGAGTAAAAAGTTAAATCAGCACTTGCCACAATAAGTGAGATACCTCTCAAAATACTTTAAGGGAACACATTCTAAAGCATCAGCCCTGTAAGAATTTGCCTGATGTTTAAACTTTTATATTCTTTCATAAATGGCAGCTGACAGCCAGTGCAAGTGCCTGTCTATATTGACAGAGTGAACAGGCACATAGAAAATGCTGCTTTTCTTCCTTCTCAAAAGACATACATTTAATTTATGACTGTGACATCCAAAGCATGGACCAGACTATCCTCAAAATAAAACCAGAACAGTTGAAATGATCAACAAAGAAAGAGCAAACGCTATTGAATGAGTATTTTAAAGCTAAGTCCCACAGAAAACACTGCTAAAGAAATTGTTTGACTGTGGGAGAAAGATGAAATTCTCAGGCAAAAACGAAAAAATAAAACAGTTGTAGAAGAGGAAGAAAGTCTTAAGAGTTCACAGAGACAGGGATCATATTTGTGGCATGAAGAAAAACCTGGAGAGGGAGGTCACAAAGAGAATACAGGTAAACTGGCACAGACAGTAGGACATGGCAAGAATTTTTGGAGAACAAGACAAGCTGGACTAACCCCTCCTTCCAGATTTCCATAATGAAGAGACGTCCCACACTGGGGAGGCCCTCAGGCCACACAAAAGAAGAAAGGAGATGCACAGCTTTGAGCTAGATCCACAGACTATTGAATCTAGAAGGACTTTTGCCATATTTTCTCTCAGGGGAATGACTGGAAAGAATTCTACACGGGTATATCCTTTATTTCCCACAAGAGCTTCCCCTCTGACTTATAATTACAGTAGAAAAAGATTAAGCTATTAGGCAAGATAGGAACTGATGAGGTTTAGTGAAGACAACCACTGCAAATCAAGAAGAACAAATTGAGCTAATCACACACTTAAACTGAGGCAATTAACTGAGGAATTACTTCTGTTCACTAAAAGGAAACATTTCCTCATTACTCAGTAGAGGCAAGAAACAAACTACGCTAAGCTTTGAGGAAAGTGACTGAGAAGGTATTTACAGATTTGGCTTTTAGAGCCTTGTGGGATCATATGCAGCCCGGGCTCGTCAGCCCCAGCAGATGCTCGGGCTGCAGACAGCGGTGCGGCTGCTATCGCTCCCAGATGTTCATCACTGCCACAGCTCATTCCTTCCACAGCTCCTCCACACGTGGATGGTTTCTGATCCTTCTCACATCGAGTCAGCCAGGCTGGCTCAGGCCTCTCTGAAGGTGGCTTTGATGGAAAGCAGCCGACTCGGGCTGAAGCAGTTGTGCTCGAACCACCCCTGCCCTACCTCGGGGGGTGATTTCTGGCTCCTGTGTGTCCATTCTGAGCTCACAGCAGGACCATCTCCAGCCAGCACACTCTACCTCAGGACACAGAGTGTTTGGGTATCCGAGGTGAACCCAAGAATGTGTGACTTCTGGACATCTTAGCTTTCAGAATGCCAATTATTCTCTGTGAGAGAAATCAAGAGTAGAGGGAAAACTGTGTGTGTTTGTGTTATGTTCAAATAATTACTAGTTACAAAAGTAACCTGAGGGTGAGTCTGCCAGTCTGCTTCACACAGAACAGAACTAACCCTCATTCTATTTATTTTGAAAGCAAAGCGTGTGGAAAATCCAAGGAAAAACTTAAGGTCATGGAACTGGAAGCTGATGCATGACCTGCAATCAGAAACTCTGCTGATACCTGTGGCAAAAGGGATTTCATAAAAGATCAGGGTCTACAAAGCAAAGAGGAAAAAAAAAAATTAAAATGGAAGCCTTTCATAAAATGAGGTATGGAGGGAAAATGTAAAGCAGAAAGGAAGCTAAATGAAGAGGGGTAATCATAAATAGAAATGTGGAGACTTTGTGCAAGCTGAGTTTGCAGGAGAAGAGATTAAATGTGAGCTGAAACATACACACAAAGTGATCACTTAACATTCACCACTCCACTCCTTGCTTGTTCCACTTACCCCTTTGTAATTAAGGGCACAGGGACCACCCAGTAACCTTAACAGAAGGTGCAAGTGAGCTGCTGGAGATCAGTGGTATCATTTTTAACATATACAAGCTACAACAGATGTTTGTAAGAGATATAAATAGTTATGCTTCAGGCTACGACCTAACCACCAACCCTCTTAGGGCTGGGAAGGAACTACCCAACAGACTTGTTAACAAGTAATCATTCCTGCTAATTTTCCCTCGTACAAGTTTCTTTGAAGTCCTTCAGAGAGAAATGCATGACTGGCACATTCGGCATGGCTCTTTTTTCATTCTTATTTCACTTTAGTCCTGGCACTTGCTATGTAACATTAGATCCATACATTCAAACACCACATTAAAAAGAAACAAAAAATCAATTCTCTTTGACCCATGAAAAGCAACAAGAACTGGCTTCCTTTCCAACACAATGCAGGATGATATTTATTTCCAGGGCACACTGTTTTCTAAAGAAGATAGAATATTGGCCATGAGAAAGCTGCTCACCCCTTCCCTTCAATGAGTTGATGTCATTATCTTGTTCCAGCACAGAGATCCCACTGATGTACAACGTGGAAGACAGAAACCTAAAAACCAACAGAGAAATAGTCATAAGAAAACAACACCATAGAACACACATTCTAAGAATCAAAAAGATTTTTTAAAAAAATTGTTTCATTATGTGGTTTCCTCATCAATTTTTAGTGAACAGACAGGAATTTTTTTGCACGTTTTGCAAATTTTTTGCATTGTTAATAATCTCTAATCGCACCCATTATCCCACGCTTGAACTTCTTATCCCATTATTTGATCTTTCTCTCATCTTACTCCATTCATTTCTACATTCACCTTTGTCTCTGCTGACACCTCTAACAGAAGGCTCCATTTGGATAATAACTCCCTCACTGTTCAACCTTCATATTTTACTCCTTGGCTCAGTGTCTGTCTGCCAAGACTAGACAAGACATATCCCAAAAATAAAACCATGAAATGCAAATAGGAATAACTCACCACTGTTGTGAAAATTAAGCATGAAATCAAGAAAGGTGAGAGATTCTTTTTCCCCCATTTAAATCTCCTTCATAATAATTTGAATACAATCCATGGTAAAATCAAAGCATGATGCTAGGATTGGGCCATTGTTAGGATCCTGTGTTCTGTGAAGACAGGTTCTGCTACAGGATTATTCAGCAATTTTAAAAAGCTTTCCAAAAATTACCACTTAAAATTACTTTAATTACATTTAATAGCACCCATTTGATACATTGAAGCTACTTTTAAAAAGCAGAAAGGATTGTGAAAGCAATGTAGCAAAGATTGAGCAAACACTTAGAAAACACAACTGCTGAAAAGCATTAAAAAACGATCTCAGGGGAAGTTCCAGACACGAAGGTTGCACAGAGGCCACCAGAAATTAAATGATGGCTAAAACACAGCTGAGATCTTAAATCTGATTATCTCTGTTTATCACACTAAGTTCACAATAGGAACTGCAGAGAAAGTAACTCCAACATTTTTGAAAGCAAGATGAAATTGGTCTTTGAAGTGGTCTTTAAATTTATGAAAATGTATGCATGTGTTGTTTTCCAAGAAGTGACAGTTTCCAGACAAGTTCACAAAAAACCAAAATGTGAAGGGCCACTCAATCTAGATGCCATCTCTGGTTTGTGAAACCTGGCTCTACACAGAGCAGGGAAAGTATGAGAGGAGTTTTAAATCAGTTTAAATTTCAGCCACTGGTTTGAGACTGAATACTGAGCAAGAAGCAGTTTCAGTCCCAAGTGATACACCTGGTCTTGAAGGTTCAAGGAGCAGATGGCACATTAATAGTTTTTACCACTTTTCCTTAAACTGTCAAAGATCTATGTCTTCAGAAAATGGGCTTCTCTCATTTTTGCAGCTTCTTAATTCTGTTCTGAGGACAGTGTAACCCTCTTACTCCCTTCTTCACATGCCATGCATTTTGGTAATCATTCTCACTTCAATTCACTGGGCTACTTTCAAATGAAAGACTTCTCACTGTTCATGGCATCTTCAGAACAAAAGTCACTGACAGATCAATCAGGACAGATAAATAGATAAATTATCCATTCCTTGTCTCTGGTCTGACATAAGGAGGATTGCAAATCTGAAAATCCTGCTCCTTCATTCAGAAATAACTGCAGCCAAGAACTGATGGGGCCACTGCTGCTAGATCTGGTCAGTCAAATATTCAATGTATGAACAATCAGCCTTTGCCTGCAAAGCCTTCAGCTGAAACTCTGGAAATAGCAGATTTCTAGACAGCTGATGAGATATCGAGGGTGGGAGCAAAGAGGTGCTAAAGAAATGCAGGTGAAAGATGCTGCAGAGGGGAGGATGTGGCTGAGAAGGATATTTGTGATATTTGCCCTCTTCAGAGACACTGGACAACATTTAATGCTGCTGTCTACCCTAAAACATATCAGACATGAGACCTGGGCTTGCAGATGATGATGTCTTCCTGCACATTTCAGTGGGGGAAAGAAGAGGGAGCAGATCCACCTGTTACAGGGTGGAAACCACACCAAGGTGCTGTGGAGTCTTAACCTGGACTTGCTATTGCCAACTTTTATTTTCCTTTTATTCCTCTGGCAGACAAGCTTTAAAGTAATGCCACCATAACAAGAACACTTAACTTTGAAACCAAAACAAAGGGCAGCTTGCTTTGTCTCTCAGAAAGTGAATCACCACTGAGGTTTTAACTACAAAGTAAAATGGGAACTTGTTCATCCAAGCGTTGAGGGAGCCTCGTTTGAGTCACCCTCTCATTCTGCATTTCAGATGGCAGGAAGCAAAGACCTGGGTGCACATTCACATGCACAAATGTGAGCAGACATTGAGATCCTGCATTTTTATAGATCCAAATAATGATGGCAATAATTGACTCAAACAATGAAGCAGTAAGCAGAGCACACATGCCAACCTCCAGGATTCATCCCACCCTTGCTGCAGCCCATCTCCACCTCCACTGACCTGCCCACGCAGTCATTCACAGAAATTAAGACAAGCAAATCAATATGAAGTTGATGCAGACAAGTTTATTAAAACTGTGCTCAGTGAGAATGTTCTCCTCATTCAGCACCAAGGTGGCTTCCATTTCCTCAGTCTCATGCACTTAAGAAGTACAGTCATTATTTAGAATATTACACTTTTAAGAAAGACAATGTTCCTGTTCAGGAACATAATACCAGCCTCAGGGAGTTCCATCACACAGACACAGCCACTCAGTTACTCTACAACAGCTATGCTGTCAATTGCCCTGGGAGTCAAGCCCTAAAAAGCCACAAAACCAATTTTTGGCTGCAGTAAAATGAGATTTATTTTGTGTCACTTGGTTCCCTTTATTGTTTGGTGGTGCAATAGAGTTATTTATCTTGATGAACATGAGATCACATTAAAAAAAAAGAATGCAAATTATACTTTAAGAAACCGAAAATTAAAAATAAATTAAAATCCACAACGTAAGTCGAATTTCTGCAGAAATACAGGCTACACTCCAAGCTACCATCAACCTTTCTTTACATGTAGGATTTTGAACATCCATGCTATGTAATAGTGACTTTATCCAGCAACACCTCTCCAGCAGTGTATCTATTGCTTTGGTGTCCCATTAATCTTTCAGAGCACCCTCTTTTCAGATCCCTCCATCTCAGATCTTCACAATCCATACAAAGCATTCACAATCTTCACAATCTTCACAATCCATTCAATCCTCACAAATCCATTCACACCACAGGCACCTCCCAGGCACCACCACACAGTCACACAGCAGGACCAACAACAAACCATCTCACTAAAAGATTTGTGTCCCTTTAGCAACTCACTCTTTGTTTAAACTCTGCTTTTGGTACATTTAATTCTATAAATTCTCCTATTTGCAAATACCAAATTTAAAAAAAAATATAAAAATGTGCTACTTTATGAGCTAAAATTGCATATGCAATTAGTTGATAAAATGAGTATTAAGGATGCAGAGATCATAGGAATTGCTCCAGGCACAACAACAGAAATAAAACTGGGGGGATCTGGGTCTTGTGAAGAACTCCAGCTCCTAACTCTGCACACATCCTTGGTGTGTACACCAGCATACTTCTAGGGACAGGTGCATAACCATGGGTGACATTCCTGATTCCACATCATCACCAATTTACCTCAATCCTTCCTAACAAGGATGAGAAAGGTGAGGAATTTAACCCAATCCAGTCATAAAATGGTGCATGCCACGTATCCTGCCCCCAGGTAGCTCTTGGAATTCCAGAAGGAAATCTTCAGGTTGCTCTCCTACCTTCTGCAAAATAGAATCCTCATTCTTCTGACTACAGAAAGATCCTCAAATTCAAGGAACTTCCTGCAGCATCTCATTTCTCCCACCCAATTCACACTGTAATTTGACCCTGCTTTATCAGCCCCATAAAGTAATCATAAGGAATTTAGGGGACTAAACAGCAATTTTGGCAAGAGAAAAACACAACTTGGGGGAAAGGAAACCTCCCTCTTTAATTGTTGCAAGACTCTTGAGGGATTAGGGTATGAGGGAGCAAAAATATTTCCCATCACTCCCTCATCCACCACCAATATTCACAGAGTAAGTAAAGATTCTTTTTTTTTCTGTATTCTTAATACTACAAATAGAAGGACTTTATGGGTCCAGTGTGAGAATGAATCCTCACACACATTTATTGTTACAGGACAGAGAAGGATTTTTTGCCCTCAGTTTTTACCCAATGTGTTTTCATAACGTGTTGGACCCAAAAATCAGGAAGATGGTGCCACATCTGCCTTGCTGCTCTGGTGGCAAGAGGGTGGCATTGGAAAGGCTACAAAGGCTCCTTACATCCCAGAGGAGGTGTATCAGCACTTCCACAGCTGGAATTGATCCTGTACAACTCCTGCTTACTGATATTTAATTACTTTTTCAAACGAAATTTCATTAAAACAAAACAAAAAAAAAAGCAATAAACAGAAAAAAAAAAAGTGAGGACATCACCACCCTCCCCATTTCCCTGGCATTCCCCACATGGATAAACAGAGTTGCTTATGTCCTCAACACAAATCCATCCCTCTGCCACTGAAGCCTTTGGAATATCCACACATCCCAAATCTCTTACTTTTGGAGACACTCACAGAACCATCTCCTTCCAGGCAAATTAAACCAAAGCAACAGGAAATCCTATTTTAATCATGATTTGCATCAGCACCCAATAAACTACAACTGAAATGAATCTTGTTTTGTGTTTATACTTTGTGGTTTCATAAAGATGAAGACACAGAATAACCACCACTCTGCCTTTACTGCTATTGAATATTTTACAATGTGAGCAGTTTGTGGAAGCATATGTTATGTTTTCCAACATTTTTATTATAAAACCATAAAAGTTTCCAATTATTCTAGGAAGGCATGAATTCCTGATGCTATTGAAGTACAGTTGAAGGGTGAATAGGATTTTTATTTAAATGCATTTAAAATGAACTTTGGGTGTTGAATGGGCATTAACTTGGACTAGCCAAAAAACCTGAAAGTGACACAAAATCCTGGTCCTGCAACCCTCTGTGAAATCCAACTCCAATCCATCACCAACTTTTCTAGAATCTTCCCTGTTTTGACTCTTAACATTTGGTCAAACCTGAACAACTAACTTTGTTTTGCTACGAAGTTTAGGTCTTAAAATGAACTGTTATTTTTCAAATGAGGATTAAATAAAAGCTCTTCCTTTCCTGCTCCACTCTTATTTCCCACCTCTCCCAGACACAAGTCTCCATCTTTCCAGGAGTTATGACTCCTGCCTAAGTGTTCTGGGGTAGAGAAAGACTGTTCAGGAATTCACTTACCCATCACCTACTGCTGTGAGCTGCATCATGCTGAACTACTTGGACTGCACAGGCAGGTGACATGCAAGGACCAACAGACAGGAAGACACTTGTGTTACACAGAATATTCAGGCAATTTAGATAATAAATATTTGCCCAGTACAGTATAAATCAGGTTTTCCAAGAGGTTATGGTCTGCTGAAGTTTCTCAAGGAACAGCCATATGCTCCATGGGAATGCTTATGCTCCTTTCCCCTCTGCAACACTAAAATCAACTCAACTGCTGATAAGCTCTTAAATAAGAAGAATCCTGCCTTTCTTATAAATGAACATATTTAGTTTCTCTTAGAGTCATTCTCAAGATGCTGAGTCATTTTAAAGTTGGCAGAATAACCCTGCTCAAACATATTCATCATGGCAAATTTCTGCAGGACTAAGAATTAAGCTACTGAAATCAATACTGCAAAATAATAATAATAATAATAATAATCTTCCTTTCAGTATTGCTACTATTATAGCCCAGATCACATAAAAATGGGCTAGAAAACATAAATTAAGTGATCACAGACTGACCCAGAAGTTCTTTACAACACAGCACACACATTTTCATTCCCCTGCTCCCTAAGCATGTTAAACACATGAAAAGATCCAATTTCTGCTCTCTAATTGCCTCTGTTTCCTTGGAATATAAAAGGCTTGGACTTTATTTTTCAGCAAATATGACAATATCCTTTTCCCTTTGCTTTGTTTGCTGTGTAACTCGTAAAAAGCCGAGCAGGATGTGAAGTATAGCCACACTTCCCAGCTTCTTCTGCCCTCAAGAAAAAACAGAGGCAATTCCAAAACCTCACCAATAAAATAAAAAACTGGAATTTGGAGGTTTAAAAGAAATGGATCCCTCTTTCAGTATACCAGAAGTAAGCTGCCATGTTCTACTTTTCTGCCTGAATTTCCCATCAGCTGCACATCCCCGGGCACAGCAGGGCAAGGGACAGTCTGTAATCACCACACTCAGCACCCATTTCCAAAAATCACCTTTTGACTTTCTGTGTTTTCCTAAACTGCCCTCAGGTTTAGCAGCAAATACCCCTTTTGTACACCTAGGTCCTGAAAAATGAGAACACCACGGCCTGGAGCAGCTGCCACACCAAACCCCAAACAATGTGACCCCGTGAAGGATGAGAACCAACCATGCGAGAACAAGATCCAAGTTTTATTTCCCTTTCTAGCACCAACTTTTGCCTCTCAGAGCCATACACGACTCGGGATCCCCTTGCTGCTGGCAGGGGAACAAAGTTACTGCCAAGTTACCAATCTCATAAAAACGTGCCACAGCTCCACAACAACAAAATTGGCATTTCCAGATCCGTGGTGCCATTATTTTATTTTCTACCACAGCCCCAGTTCCACTTGGTGAGGCCCCTGTCCCACAGTTCTGGCATGAAACCACCTCAGTGAACAAGGTGAAGAACCCATTACAAGTGTGAATATTCCAGTATTTCAGTGTTCAGTTCCCTTGGGGAGATCTAAAATGGTCTGGGCAAAAGATTTTGGCAACATCTGGCATCAAGTAAGCAAATGAAAGAACTCCATCAGCAGCTTTTTCTCCTTGCTCTTGGACTCCTCCTGCTTAGAAAAGCAGTAAGTTGTTTTACATTTTGTACAGCACTGAGCTGTGGCAAAATAAACCCCTGTGAGACTTCTCATTTTTAAACCTACAGACTCTTTGAACAAGTGAGAAGTGAAGTAACCAGCTGCTGCTGCAAGAGAGAACTAACATTTGCAACATTTTTAATTTCACACAAAAAAAATTGCATTTGGTCTTACTTAGACCAAAATAAAAATATTAATCTGCTTTACTGTAAGCTTTCACATATGTACCAGTTTTGCAGAGGCAACATTTGGCTCCCAGACCACGACATAATATTCTGAAATACAATTTGGACTGCTTCATTCAGGACATTAACATGGCCATTAGAACAGGCAGTTCCACTGCCACAGTGCTGGCTCTGTGATCATTCACCCTCGGCCACTAACACCAGGCTTAATTTCACCAAAGAGTGACTGTTTTCCAGGAAATTGAACTGCTCCTGAACACTCCCAAACTTGCTGTGGTAGCAATCAGAATTATTAGGGCTTTATTCGAGCACGACATTTACAGCACACAAAAATAAATACAGTTGGAAAGCAAAATTCTGAGGAAGAAATTACAGCTTCCAGAAGATCAACCATTTTGTAAGACTAAAGCATTTAAATAAATTATATTTATATTTCATTCATTCTAAACTCCTTTCAGTCCTATCATGGAAGACTGCAAGGACTTAGTTTTAAAATGTTATTTTTATTTAACCCAAATATTACAAATTGTATTAAGAGTACAAATCAAAGCTGTAAGTACTTAATACCAGCTTGACTTTTTACATGACAAAGTGAAATTTCCAAATACAAAATAAAATCCCCACCCACCCTAACAACAACAGCAATGTACTCAAAATGTGAAGAATTCTTGGGTTTTCTATCAGCACATGGGAAATGGTAACAAGAAAAATTTCAGCCCAGCAAAACACATTAGCACAGATTTAAAAAAATGTATGGCTCAAACCCACTGGAGAGATCAATGAGAAATGATCTGAGCCTCCAAAATCTCAGTGCAGCACAATAATCCCTACTTTACCCTTTGACTTCCCATTTTCACCCTGTGACTGAAGCACACTGAGCTCTGCCTTTCACCACTGAACTGGAGATTATGTAAAGAAAACACAGCAAAACCTACACTGAAGTTCTCCTGTGGATATGTTAATTCTGACATGATAATGTCAAGTGGTGACAGTCAAAAAAATACTGTATGGTTCATAAACTGATAGAACATACATGAGAAAAATAATCAGAATTATTTCAAATAGATCATGTGAAATGTTTGGGGGATTTCTTCCTTCCAAATTTTTTTAGAACTTGAATGTAAGGATTCTCTCTGTGATTACACACAGACTCGGAAAAGGATAAATCTGCAATTTTACTTGACAGAAAATGCACTCAAAATGCATTTGCTGTAGCTGGATACTGTAGCAATGACACAGCCTGGAAATACACGTAAGGACGGATTTCTGATACAATCACAACTTGTTTCCTGGTTCGGTGTAATCCATAAAATCCACACATGCAGCCAACAGGGACTGACCAGGACCCCGTGCAGCTGCAGAAGCCATCTCACTTCAGCCACACACACAAGCACAGCTGAAGGGATGTAACCCCCTAGCACAGGCAGCCCACAAACAGATTATATCCCACAGAGGACAGGGAACAACCTGTGACTGCATTCACAGCACGGAGAACAGCAAGATGTGTGGATATCCTACACCAGAGTTGTTACAATTCTCCTCATCAAACAATTGACACTGGTGAAATTTTGTGCAAGAGCAGGCTTGAGAATAAAATCAGGAATTAACCAAATGCGTGCTTTTTTTGTAAAAACGAAGAAAGGATTTAGTTAAAAAAAAATAAAATTAAATGAGAGATCTCTAGCATACTTAGAGAGTGACCTACACCCTCTTGCTCTCCTCCACAGGATCTTGGCCCAAGTGTTTTCCAACATCCAGAACATAAAGATCATGTCCCCTGGTCCTGGGATCTGATTAATGGAATGCACACAACCCATTCCAAAGAGGGGCACAGACAAAAAAATTAATCTTGTCTGGGCACCTCTCAAGTGCAAGTATAAAAAAGAAAAAAAAAACTACAAAAAACCCCAACAAACTATTAATTCATTCACTTGTAAGGTTTTCACACCAGATACAGTGTCCCATATTAGGAGGAAATTAACTCTGAGACTGAGGTACTGGAACAAGGTGCCCAGAGAAGCCGTGGCTGCCCATCCCTGGGGTGTCCAAGGCCAGGTTGGAAATTGGGGCTTGGAGCAACCCGGGCTAGTGGAAGGTGCCCCTGCCCATGGCAGGGGGGTGGAACGAGATGATCTTTAAAGCCCTTTTTAACCCAAACCATTCTGTGATTGTCCCTCCCTAAACCACACCAGTCATTTACTGCGACAAAACTGCAAAAAAGGGACTAAAATCTTCAGCAGCAGCAGATTAAAAAAATAAGCGAACACTATGACCTGTCCCTAAAATTACACTACATATCACCATTTAAGGCTAGAGAAAATATTTTTAAAATTCTATTTTTAAAACAGCGATAAGCCATACAGAGAATTATCACAGGAACGTGCTAACTACTTATACTGTTACATTGTTAATTGACGAACCCCGGCGTGGCGGGAGCGAAGGAAAGCCACGGACTGCTCCATGAGACCTGGGACATGCGGCAAAACTCGGGGATAAAGCCAGCGCTTGATTTATTATTGTTTACACACATCCCCAGCAGGGCCTCTGGGCAGTGACAAGTCTCAGCTCCCAATTGCGGCCGCGTAAACGCCCGGCAACCCTGGGCCCGGCTGCCGGGAAGGTGTCTGCTCCCAGCCCGGCCCGGAGACCGCGGGGTCACACCGCAAAGGGGACACGGGCGACGGGGAACCCCAGTCTGGCTCTGCCGCGGCCGGGCTCGGCTCCGCGAGCGCGGGAGGAGCATCCCCAAAGCGGGGCAGCGGCCGGGCCGGGGGGCACCTCCGCATCCCCTCCCCGCGGTGCCCTCGGGCAGGGCAGGTGTGCCCTCGGGCAAGGAGAGCGGGGTGCAGCTGCGGCGGCGCTCCGAGCCCGCGGCCCGGCCCCGGGGCCAGCACGGCGGCGAGGGGCGGCGGCGGAGCCCCCGG
>VYXF01005954.1:14003-40150 GCA_013397295.1 Polioptila caerulea | reverse complement strand
TCCTCACAGGCTGCCCGAGGAACTTCTCCGGCCTGCGAGGGGTGAGACTGCCCGGCTGATCCTTGGGACCCGAACAGCCCCAAAACTGCGCCCCCCTGATCCCCCCAAAGCCCCAAAGTGCGGGATCTGGGTGAGGGCGGACCTGCGCTGTCCCTCAGGATCCTGCCCGTGGATCAGGGACTGCTCAGGATCCTGCCCGTGGATCAGGGACTGCTCAGGATCCTGCCCGTGGATCAGGGACTGCTCAGGATCCTGCCCGTGGATCAGGGACTGCTCAGGATCCTGCCCGTGGATCAGGGACTGCTCAGGATCCTGCCCGTGGATCAGGGACTGCTCAGGATCCTGCCCGTGGATCAGGGACTGCTCAGGATCCTGCCCGTGGATCAGGGACTGCTCAGGATCCTGCCCGTGGATCAGGGACTGCTCAGGATCCTGCCCGTGGATCAGGGACTGCTCAGGATCCTGCCCGTGGATCAGGGACTGCTCAGGATCCTGCCCGTGGATCAGGGACTGCTCAGGATCCTGCCCGTGGATCAGGGACTGCTCAGGATCCTGCCCGTGGATCAGGGACTGCTCAGGATCCTGCCCGTGGATCAGGGACTGCTCAGGATCCTGCCCGTGGATCAGGGACTGCTCAGGATCCTGCCCGTGGATCAGGGACTGCTCAGGATCCTGCCCGTGGATCAGGGACTGCTCAGGATCCTGCCCGTGGATCAGGGACTGCTCAGGATCCTGCCCGTGGATCAGGGACTGCTCAGGATCCTGCCCGTGGATCAGGGACTGCTCAGGATCCTGCCCGTGGATCAGGGACTGCTCAGGATCCTGCCCGTGGATCAGGGACTGCTCAGGATCCTGCCCGTGGATCAGGGACTGCTCAGGATCCTGCCCGTGGATCAGGGACTGCTCAGGATCCTGCCCGTGGATCAGGGACTGCTCAGGATCCTGCCCGTGGATCAGGGACTGCTCAGGATCCTGCCCGTGGATCAGGGACTGCTCAGGATCCTGCCCGTGGATCAGGGACTGCTCAGGATCCTGCCCGTGGATCAGGGACTGCTCAGGATCCTGCCCGTGGATCAGGGACTGCTCAGGATCCTGCCCGTGGATCAGGGACTGCTCAGGATCCTGCCCGTGGATCAGGGACTGCTCAGGATCCTGCCCGTGGATCAGGGACTGCTCAGGATCCTGCCCGTGGATCAGGGACTGCTCAGGATCCTGCCCGTGCGTGGATCAGGAGCTGCTCGGGTCCTGCCATGCCCTGAATAAAGATGCTGACCACACATGGGGTTTTTTTGTACTGAAACTCCACTTGGGACGGACGAGTGCTGTCACAGCTTCTTCCCCCATGAGTTGCCACTGTAAAATATTCCCCTTTTCCCCAAACCATTCCTATATAAGGGACAGGAAAGTGTCAGGAATGTGCTTCAAGACAGGTGCCCTGGGCTTGGCCGTTTTTCTGCTGGAATATTTAAAAAGTGTCTCTGTTGTGCAAAAGGGCTGGAATGCCTTTGAGTAATGCATGTCACAGGTGATCCATCTCCTGTCTCCACCTTGTTCCTCATTCTCAAGACTTCTGAAAGATCATCCCCACAACCCCTCGCTGGCTTTGAGGGCAGAGGTGTGCGAGGGGAGGAAGAAGGTGACGCCTAAAAAGCAAATCTCATTTTAGGAAGCTCAGTTTAAAACCAAAGCAGTTCTACTTTAGGTCTTGTAGCCCCTCTGCAAAGCCACCACTGGGAATCCACTTGACTATCCTGTCAAGTAAAATGGGAATACCCTACATTTTTTCATGGTCCATGTCTCTCTTCCTGGTTTAACAGTATCAAGTCAGCTGTTTCTTTTTGTTTTATAGAACACTTTCCTGGGCCAGGCCACTTTTTAAAGATCTGGCTATTATTTTTGCAATAGGAACAGCAACTTAAATGTTCCTGCCGGCCAGGTCTGCCCTCAATCCTCTGTGTGTCACTGCTGTGTCAAGACCCTGCTCAGCCAACACAGTTGCTTCAGGAATCTTGTCACCCTGTGCACACTGCCACCATTTGTCCGCTGACAAAACAGTTGCTCCATCCATCCCCTTGCCAGACTGCCTGGAGCCTTCACAGGAGTTCCTTTTTCCAGCCATTTTTCCCTGCACAAGTCAGAACCACGTGGACACCGGGCTTGTGAGCAGAGAGGCGACTTCTGCACCAAGCAGAGAGGGTGGAACTGAGCTGTGTTAATCCAGAGCACTCAGATGGCTAAATCATGGCTCAGTGTTAATGGGAATGATTTATTTAAACAAGATTAGGGAAAAAAGCTCCCCAACCAACTCATAGTTTGTCTCATTCGCAAGAGCCTCTTTCTCTGTTTCCACTCCTGTGCTGTGTAACAACACCTCTCATACAGTTCCTGTGGCCAGGTTGGCTGCTTCTACCACAAGTTTCAGCTCTCATTATCCCTGACACATTCATTAGTGACACATTCACTAAACAGTGCTTAAAATTAACTGCTTCCCATGTCCAGACCTGCCTCTTCTTCAAATTTGATTCTCCCTGCAACCCCTTTGTTCTCCTTCTGCCTCGCCTGCGCTTCTTTGGATAGGAGTTCACTGATTTCTTCTGAGAATGAACAGATTAAATTAAAACTAATTTAGTTTCTGTTTAATCTCTCCTCCCAGTGAGCTTCAAAGCCTTTCTTGATACCTTTCCCAACTTGAATTTTCTTTTCTCTTCCTGCTTCACTTTGCTTTTCCTTCCCTCCTGGCTGCCGCTTTCAATTCCTGAGCTCCCCCCCTCACTCACAACAGGTGTGGAAATTCCTCATCTGCTGTTTCTCCCTCACCCCAGTAATCCCATATTTTGGTCGCCTTTGTAGTTAAAGTTACTCCATCCATTACTCTCCTCTTACTCTTTTTGTGATTTCAGTAGGTGTTTTAACTCCCTTGATCTTAAAGCTTGTGATCAGCATGAAGAAAGCCTGGTTCCCCACACGTCTGTGCCTCATGGTTTGTTAATTTTAGGGTGTAAGGTGCAAATTCCAACTGAAATCTCTTCCAAAGTTGTGATTTATGTAAGATTTCTCTTTAGTCAGTGCATGCTGTTGCCCAAGTTCCAGCTGTAGATTTTCCATGATTCAGGAGGAACATGATACACCCTCCCTGCTCCACAACTTATTTTCATGAAAGTCACAGGAACTAAATTACTCTGTCAGCTTTAATCCCATCTGGAGTAAGCCAGTGGGCTCACATGGATGCACCCTCAGATATACCTCTACCTACATGACATGACTACATAAACCTCATTCCCACAAGAAAGTAACCTAAAAATCATTCCTGATCAAGCTGGTGACTTCCAGCTCACTCAAAGCTCTGATCCCAATCACTATCAAGAGGTCCCTGCTTTTCAGTTTCTCTTCAGTCACCGCTGATGCAGTTTCTTCAGGTTTAATTTTTAAAGCTTTAGTTTTTAAAATATCACAGCTGAAATGGCTCCAGGAGATGAAGATTGAAGACTAAAAATTACAGGACCCCTGAGAGAAGCTGGCAACTTGGAAAACAGGAGCAGCAGGGGACAAGAATGAAGAAGGAACGAGATGAGTAATCCAAAGGCAAACAACAAAAAAATCCCAACAAAACGGAACAGAAAGGACAGCTGCCTTTTTCTTCCTGTTTCTGATTGTCCAAACAAACAGTGTTGTCCCTCATCAGTTTCACAAAAGAACAAGGATCCAATCCATAGGATGGAAGACAGCACTCCTGAGGAAATTCTCCATCCTACAAATCTTACAAGGATTGTTACACAGCTGATGAGGTTTTATGCTCTGAGCTCCCATTGGTATGGGTGCACTCGCTTCGATGCAGTGGTGACAGGGCTGCTTTTCTTTCTAAAAAAGCAGAAGCCAAATGCCAGGGTGAATGAAATGTCGCTTTAGTCCTTTGTAACAGCAAATTACAAATACATAAAAATGGGGTTTGACAATATTCAGGCAAATAACAGAACACTCAGATTCTCTCACTTCTGTTACCTTCTTCACATTGTATATATTAAATAAAAGTATTAATTATAGCTCATTACTTAAAGCAGCCCAGATAGGTTTGTGGGATCAGGACCTTACCTGACTACTCAGAACTGTCCCCAATATATAAGAGCATCCCTCACAGCTGGCACAAATAATTGCACACACTGAACTACCGAGGTCCTGCCTCATCAAATGAGGCAAGCACTTTCCCAAATCTCTTCTCTGAAACACGTTTTCAGTGTCAATTTAGGCACAGTAGGATTGTTTATGTGTGTTGGGGGGCAAAACTCTATCCTACACAGAGCTGCAAGAGGAATTAAGCATACTCTGCCACCCTTCAGCAACCACCACGTTATGAATATTACAACTGTGGGCAAAACATAACATTCACCTGCATTTAACCTGCTCAGATCACTTCTCGTGCCTCTCCACTGGGTACAGGCAACTCTGTCATAATTAAGCTTTCAAAGGCAACATTTACATGGAGGTGAAGGGATGGGCTTCCATGCAGGTGGCAGTAATCTGTACTCATAACTTGTGGAATGAAGGCTGTAACTGCAGGGATAAGACTGGAACAATCAAAGGAGAACAGGGTTTCCCCCAGATTTCCATAAAAATCAGGTGAGTTTTTAAGTGTTGATCTCCTGACAATGGGAGGCCTCTGCAGAAAACCAGTTTCTCCTTTCGTCACTCCAAGGGAATATAAAGGATGTAGTAAGACATGTCAACAACTTCGATGTCCTCTGGCTGTTTGGAGAGCGTTCCCAAGAGCAGCCTTGGTGTGTGCCCTGTTTGCAGGCACAGCACATTCACATCGGCAGCCACAACTTTACCTGGATTAGGAGGAGGCCTGGAAGAAAGCATGTGATTTACTTTATAGTGGATACAGCTTTTAAGATATGAAAGCTGAAATTAATGAGTTAACTCAGTCTAAATAAGCGCGAGGCTTTGCTTGAACTAGATCATGGAGATCTGCGTAACTCGGCCGGGAACACTCCCTCTGGAGAAATTAGGAGCTCGTGTCCCACAGCAGGGCTTGGGCTCAGACCAAGAGCTGGCACTGCAGTGCAGCACTGCTGCAAGGAGTTTCTGTGCAGGGACCAAGGATGCCATCCTTTGAACCAGCTTATGTTTTTCCACCCTCTCTGCTCAGTAGAAAAAAACAACCTACTTAAAGCCTCCTTAAACAAAAGGAAAAATTAGAAATGTCTTATTCAATATTTCTCCCCATGTTAAACCAAATTTGAATTTTCCAGAGCTGTACATTAGCTGAATCACTGGCTGCACACTACTCACTCCATCTGTTTATATGGTTGAGTCACTGCATTACCAATATTTTAACACGTTACTTGGAAAGAATTTTGGGTGATCTGGAGGACAACCCCCCAGAGCTCTGTAAGACAATGTTCCCTTCTCTGTGTTCTGCAGCACCATACTCTACTCATTGCTCCCTTTCTGCTACCAGAACGATGTTAATTGGAACAAATGGCTATTTTAGGAATAAAGGCACAGCTTCCACTTAAAAGCTGAAGATCGAGCTGTGATGTAGAAATCCACTGTCACCTCCCTGTGTGCCATGTCTTGCCCTGGGAACTGTGCAAGGAGTTCCACGATGATGGAACAAACATCTTTCACAACCCAGCATATCTTTTTTCCACTTGAGATACTACAAACAGGTTATTTTCTGAGGGCAAATTGTCTGTTTTCAACGATGCTGAAAGCTGAGGGGATTTTACTGTTCAAAGTTTCTTCAAAAGTGTGCTATATGTAAAAAAAAAATTTTATTTACCTTTGTGTAGAAGGTCAGGAGGGTGGAAGGGGCAAAAAACAGGGCTGAAAAACAGAGTCAGAAGGACAGAAGGAATTGCTGATACACATTTTATTTTACAAAAAACATAAAAGAGAATATTTTGTATGAATGTCACCATGGAGGACTATGAATGCATTCATGTTATTCTGGGAGTTGAGAAGCAGAAAGTGAAACCAACTGAAATAAAAGAAAACCAGCGAGACTAGTTTTACTTTTCAGACCAGGGGTTGGATCCAACTCTCGCAGAGGTCGGTGGAACAATTCCCACCGGCTTGAGTGGGATTTGGATTCAGCAAAGTGAAATGCAGAAAAAAAAACCCCAGGAAGCACTAATGAAAGGTTCTCAAACACTGGTCTACAGAACACTTGCTTCAGTCCATAGAGACGTGACTTCCCTCTCCATTACTCATTTGCTTCCAGCTGCTTTTATGGGATTCTGCATTTTGGAGCCCTGAAGGACTGAGAGGTGTTGGTAACCAGGAATGGGAATGGCCGGCCAGCAGAGCCGGCTCTTTTGGAGATGGAAGAGGAAAAAATTCAATTGCTGAGCAAATAGGGATGGAATAAAGAAGGGACTATCTGAAGGAGCAGAAGGCCATTAAGCTGAGAGGATTAGGTGGCCTTCAGTGAGGATTAGGTGCTTTGCTGCCGTCTAGCCAGGCACCTGGGCTCCCAGCACAAAGCAGGACCAAAGCTGAGCCCCACACAGGAGTCTGCACCGAGCTAAAAGCAAATAGGAAATGCCAAGGGCAGAAGCCTTCCACAAACATTCTCCCTCTCGTCCCTGCCAAGGTGGGATTTGTGGACACTGCCACACAGCTCCAGCCCTGGGGTGAAGGCAGCCAAGCCCAGCTCTGATGGGCTGCACACTGCAGCGCTTGCACCATCTCCTCCAGGCCCACATCCACACTGACATCCCAGAGCTGACACACATTCCCACCACCACATCTGGCTGAAGCCCAGATCTTTGGAGCAGCCAGACCTCAGGACCAGGCTCTGGATCAGCTGATGAGTTATGTTTGGGGCAGCATTGCCATTAATGCTTTCAGGCTCTTCCTCAACACGAGGGGCTGCTGTCATCTGAGTACAAGGACAACACATGCATTTATGTTGGAAAAGACCTCCAAGATCACCAAGTTCCACCTTTACATCTTGTCAGCCAGAGCAAAGCACTGAGTGCCACATCCAGATGTTTCTCAAACACCTCCAGGAATGGGGACTCCAACACCTCCCTGGGCAGCCCCTTGCTCAGCCTCCCTTGTCAGCCTTTTCCATGAAGAAATTCTTCCTGATGTCCAATCTGAACTTCCTCTGGCACAGCTGGCACCCTTCTGAATCAGAAGTTGCTACCAGACCATCATATTCAATGGCCACTGGTAGACTTCTCCTCCATTAATTCCTTTATTCCCATTTTTTAACAGATTGCAATTCTATAAAGTCCTTTTGCCTGCCAATAAGTCTCTCCTGGAGTCGGATTACCCAAGCCAGCCTTTCCTCACAAGAAAGAGGAGATACAAGAGACTTTCTAGACAGTTTTTCTAAGATTTACTGATAAGAAAACACTCTAGGAAAGAAAGTCTGTGTCAACACCTTGCAGAGCAGTAAGGTACAGAGATCCCCATACTGGCTCTGCATGAAATAGCTTTGGATCTGGAAGCAGCAGGAGAAATACCAGCCTCACACTGTGCCCGAGTTAGCTGGTGGGCTGAGATTGGCTTGAGACTGAATGCTCTGCTAGCAAGGCAGTGCTGCTCCTGGGATCCAGGCTCAGATCCCTGCCAAGCTCTGCTCCTTCCTCTGAGGAAGGCTGGCCCGTGCAGCCCTGGGCTGGGGACGGGCAGCACAGGGGTGCTTTGTGCATGGCATTCTCCCAAAGCCCTGCAGCTACAGACCTGCCTCCCCCATGGACCACCAAACTGGGCAGTGACTTTTCAGCCCTTTGCAGTTTGCAACATCCTCTTTGTTTCCCAGGGCAGGTGCAGATTCCCAGGGACAGACTTAAGCCTCCTCCTACAGAAGGGGTGCATGAAACCCCACAGGCCACACAGCCCACACCAGGCTGTAGGGCCTCGTGGGACAGGGGCTGTGCCCAGCCAGCACTGCGATTCTTCCTCATCATACACAATATTTATTTATTGACCAGCACAGAAAACAAGGGAACAATCCTCTGCAGGGGGAGGTTTAGGTTGGGTATCAGGAAAAAGCTTTTCACCCAGAGAATGGTTGGGCACTGGGACAAGCTCCTCTGGGCAGTGGTCACAGCCCCAAGCCTGACAGCGCTCAAGCGTTTGGACAATGCTCTCAGGGACATGGTGGGATTCACAGCTTACAGCTCCAGGAAACAGCCAATGCAGCCCTGGAGGAGAGAGCTGTTAGCAACTCATTCCCTTTTACTCATGTAAGGAACAAGTCACATCAGTAAGATTTTTAGTTTTTAAATCTAGTAAGTGAAGTTCATGTAGACCGCATCTCTTTTCTAGTAATCTGTGTATTTTCAAAGAAACAAAGATGCCCAGAATGGTGTGGGTTGGAAGGCACCTCAAAGATCCTCTTGTTTCACTGCCCTGCCATGGGCAGGGACACCTTCCACAAGGCCAGGTTGCTCAGAGCTCCATCAAATCTGGTCTTGGACATTTCCAGGAGTGGGGCAGCCAAAGCTTCTCTGGGCAACCAGAGCCAGAGCCTCACCACCCTCACAGAAGAGAATTTCTTCCTAATATCCAGTCTAAACCTGATGTCTGTCAGTTTGAAGCCGTTCTCCCTTGCCCTGTCTCTCCAGGCCCTTGAGAAAAGTCCCTCTCGAGTTCTCTTGCACGCTCACTTCAGGTATTGGAAAGCCACAGTTAGGTCACCCAGCATATTTTGATAGCTTTACTGTCATAAATACAGCATTGATCATGGGCAGAGAGAACACACTGGAATGAGCAGAGACCCTCCAAAATGTGCCAGAAACAATACTGCTTCTGGCTTTGTGTGTTCATAGAGCAGGACCAGCACTGCAGTCCATTTCATGATTAAACCCTGCTCTCCATAAGAAGTTGAAAGTAACAGAAAAGGCAGCGATGAAATCCACTCTTCATTGGGGGGTGACTCTTGCTCTGCTCCCTCCCCATTTCAGGGATTTACAGTTCAGCTGCCCCCAGGGTTCGCTTCCCTCAGTTCTACTTTCTGACAACTATCACCAAACCCAGTCAAAATTGTGCTTTTGTTTGCACTGCCCTCTCCAATTCTCTTCTAAACATGGTCATGCTTTTGCTTTTCCAGTCACACAGGAATCAAAAAGCTGTTTCAAACCCATCCTGTTTGTCTCCGTACAACATCCCACGTATAAAACGTGTGCCTACTTTGCATGTCATCTTCATTATTTTCTCTACAGATACAGGGAAATAATTCCAAGACACTTAGAGGATTTTTTTCCTCAGTGCTTTTTCAGGATGCTGGCATTCCTTTGGCTGCCAAGGAAGATATTCCCTGACTCCACAGTCTCCACAGGCAGCAAGCAGCTGAGCTCCTGTGCTGCACAGTTTGTACAACAGACTGCATTTGCACTGTGAGATTCAATCCTGTCTGCTTTTAGGGACATTCTTTCTTTTTGAAAACCTGGGAACAAAGTTTTACATTATCAAAGGTTTGGTGTTTTGTGGTTTTTTTCCCCCTGTTAGTGTAACACAAGCTGCATGTAACCAGAATCTGTGGCGACTATAAATTCCAGCTGCTTCCCTGGTCAGTGCAGTGGTAGGATGCTACTGAGGCAGTTAAACATGGAAAAATGGAAGCTTTCAGAACCTCCATTTTCCTGTCATACCTAGAGCCAGCCTTGCCCCTTTCTCATCCTCCCGTCCCGTTTTGTATCACCACTTCCACTGCTGACAATCCTTTTTTCAATGGGAATATCACAGCTGCAGCCACTGCCAGAATCTCTTGGCAAAGGAGCTGCTCTCTGAGTCAGAGCCTAATGCCATTACAAGGTCTGCAACAGCTGCAGCAGTCAGACATCTGCAAGTCATTTGAACATTTTATGATGAATAAAAACTATCCATTACATAGACCTATACATTATATATTAACCCTAATACTTATTCAGTTACACTAACAATAACCTTTTCCCTCTGCATGCTGTAAACTTCTTTGGCTGCAGGACATGGTAACAGAGATACTCAGAGCTCCAGTCTGGTGGAGCAGTCCCTGTGTACATATTACCTAACTTTTCTACCTATTTAACCATGAAATGATGGAAAGAAAGTGAATGCAAAGCTATAAAAACTCCTACCATGCATAAGGAAGCCATTTTTATATAATTACATGAGACTGCATACAAACGGAGAGGATACAAAACAATGACAAATGCAGAGGAAGAATGAGAACATGGACTCAAAATGTATAGTGAAGAGATCTGATTATGATATGCACAGATCTCAGACACATCCAGATGTCTCCAGCCAGCAACCTGATCCTCAACACCACAGCCAAGCCATTTGAAATCTAAAAAAATCAGAATACCAAAGACAGGGGAGCAAGGCTTACGGAAAAAGAAACCGGAGTTGTGAGTAGTTAAAATCCTTTAAAATAATAACGACAATAAAGAAACATAAATGTGGTTTCATGAAGGAAATATATCCACGGCCACAAATTATGAAGTCAGCCCTCCAGGACATTACATTCCTCATGCAACCTGCTGAGCCCGCTCCACATGAAGAGGTGTAAAATACACTCACCGGCTGGGTGACTCCAGGAATGGAGCCCCACGTGTGATTCCCTACCACTGAGTCCTCTACACGTGTTCACTTTACAACACCAAATGCAAACTGGGCAAGACATAACCTCTCCCTGAGTTTCACCAAGAGAGTTTTAAAGAGGTAAGGCGAAAGTCTGGCATGACAGAAACTACCATATATTCTCCATGAGGTTCATCCAGAGCCAGAATTTTCCTAGCAATCCAGATGCATGCCAATATGATTTCATATTTGTTCATTTGTTTCATTTGCAAACTCTTTGGATTCTCAGAAATACACCCCTACTGCTTCCCATTCACTTTTACCCTGTATTTCATGTGCCAGTTTGGTGCCCATCATAACACCAGGATTGCTTTGGAAGCAGAATGTCAATTAACTGCCACTTTCACACCAAATTAAATGTGTGGATTAATAAATTGGAGAACAGTGTAGCTTTAAGTAAGAATCAGCCATTAGAATTGCCTTACAGTTAGAAAAGTGACTTTTAGGAAATATTTTCTTGATGTGATCTGCTTCCCCTGTGCAGTCAGAGGCCAAACTATTTTACTGGCAATCCATCTTTATTGCTTGTGTTGGCTTTAATGTTTCCATTCAGACAATCCACACATTAAATATGAGAAAGGCCCTAATATCCTTAAATCCTAATAAGTTCACAAACCATTCATTTAAAGGGAACTCAAAGGGAGTCCAGCAAAGTCCTTGTTTTTTAAGGGTCAGGAAAGCATTACATTTCAAGGATGAGAACCCACTTTGCCTCTGACAGATGGGACACTTTACTCAACCAAAATCCCCGCCATCAATTTGTGGAGCACCTACCTCCCACAAAATTTTAATAAAAGGGGAAAAAAAAAAAAAAAGAGGGAAAATCCTGGCCCATCTGATGGCAAAGATAACTTACCCGGCGTGACGTGACGCAGTGATGCCTCTCTAAGTCAGCAGCCAGCCAGCTGCCTCCCTGCTGCTGCTCCTGCTTTTCCCATGCTCTGGAGCAGCAAGGCTGGAGCAGCCAGGCCACTTGCACAGCCGCTGTCAAGTCAAAGGGCAAGAGCAAAGCTTAGAATAAACACGTTGTTTTCACCCGCTCGCTTGAAGTGCTGCCAAATCTCTTAACATCAGCGCACATAAATCGGCGACCATCACGGAGCCTGAGGCCCGAGCAGCAGCTGGAATCTTGTAGCTGTTACCTGGAATCCTAACGCCCGAGCAAACAGCTTCCCCATTCCTCCAGGCTGCGTGGAAAATCTCAAAAAACACAATCATAAAAGTGCAGCCAACACCAAGGAAAAGAACCCCCAATTATTTCTTGCTCCGGTTCTCTTTTTTTATAGTCATCTCAAATTTGCAGCCATGGAAGCAGAGGGGGGAGGAATGGAGTGTCCTTTTGGAGATCTTTAAAGATGCTGGTTTTCCAAGACTGTGCAGAAGAAAGCAGCCATTGATTCTAGAGATAAATACTGAAGTTATTCAGAGGGGAGGAGGGCTGTGGAGATAAGCAGCTCTGGGCCCAGCAGTAAAACCCAAACAGCAGGAGCTGAGCAGCTGCAGGAAGGGTAGACTGCTCGATTTTTCTCAGTCCAATGGTGACCTTCAAGAGGCAGGAGTGGGGCAGAGTAGTGAAGTTTCTTCCCTGAACTCCAAAATTCAACAGCTTTGAAATGGTTCTTCAGCAAGGACTTGAGAGAAAAAGCTCCTTCTCCACATCCAGCAGCCAAGAGAAAAGGAGTTTAAAAACACCGATTTCTTATGGCTAACAGGAGGGTGATATAAAAGATGGAGTCCATTGACTGGTGTCCAGAGACAACAACCTGGTATGAATTCCAGCACCATTTCACTTCCCAGCAGCTGGATTTCTCACCAGGGTGGATTGCTGGTTTTGGACACCTCCCCATTTTTTCCTGTCTGTTAACAGTCTTCCACTAGTAAGTATTTGGAACAGTTGTAAAGCTTTTTTTGTATCTCAACGGCCTTGCCATTGCCTGAATGCAGTTTCAAAATCTCTGGCATTTCTGCCCAGCCTATCTGAAGTGTATTTTTGTCACACTGTTAATAAGAACTGCATCTCCTGGGAGAACCTCAGCTAGCTCAGAGCTCTTAAACAATGTGCAACCCCAAGACAGAAGTTGTAAGGAAAAAATCTTTCCCGTGTTTTACTCCTTTTTATTCTGAGCTGCTCGCTAAATAGATGTGATGTACAAAGAGAAAGTTGGGACCACTAACTCCTCATCTATAAAATAAGGATGAGAACCTAAGGAATTATACAACTTGCCAGGCAGCCAGAGGCCTCACAAATGATCCAGTCCAACACCTGACTCATAAGGACCATCTTTGCTCTCAGTTCCTGCATTTTCCTTCTGTATTCCGAGTTTCTTTCCAGCTCCCCTCACATTTCTCCCAGTCCTCCAACTATGGGATGCTGCTCACTTTTAGGAATACCCCAGGAGAGTTTGGGAAACATCCATGCAGTTCAGAATGGCCTTGTCTGGCATGATTTCAAGCTAACTAAGGAAAGCATGGCAGATGCCTTTTGGAAAAGGAGTGCCTGGAAATGAGCAATGGAAGCGTGGCTGGGTGTTGCTCTCAAGTCCCTTTCCAAGCCTCCAGGGAAGAGGAACTCCTGCTCCCTTTTTTGAGGCAGGACATGAGCATTTGTCTAGCACAAGGTGTGTCATGGCTTGCATGTTCCCTCTCCCCTGCCAGAGAGATGCTGTCACAGATTTTAGAAACCAAGTGTACCCCCATGGCCAAATGGAATAGCACCTCACTGTCACGGACAGACGTGAAACAGAAAACAAAGCAAAATCTCAAACAACAACAGCAAAAAAAGCAAGCATAAACAATCTACATTAGCTCAATTTTGATATTGATGCTTTAGGATGTGTCTGTTTGGGAAGGGGCTGTGCCATTTGAACCACATTTCAGAATGAAGTAACAAAAACAACCCCACTAAGAATTTTAGGTGTTGATTTTAACAAAGACACATGGCATGGGCTCTGTGGGTGTTAGAAGTGAAAATGCATCTTGGCTGTATTCTGTGATGCTAGGGATTTACAGAAACATGTTCTTGTCAATCTGTTTTGCAGTTAAAAGTTTGTAAAGAGGGCAGGAGAGACCAAAATAAATTTTGAGAGTTGACCCACTGACTCCATACACTGAGCCAAAGTTTTTGAGATATTTGATTATAAATACATGTACTTACATCTCTAAATATGTAATCAATACATTCTACCCCAAAGCTGCCACATATCCAAGACTTCCAGAGGCAGGTATGAATTTCCAAGTGTCATTGAATGTGTGTAGGCAAAAATAAAAAAAGGGGAGCCCAAAAATATTTGTAGATTGTATTAGGAGTGATCCTGAACTGAACACTGAGGATAATACCTAAGCACTGAAACCATAGAATCATAGAAAAATATATTTACATTACCATTAAAAAGAGCCATGAGAGGAGAAGGATGATCTGGAAACTTGGTGGGATATTTTGTTTAAAATCCTAGGAGTTTAATTAATGTTATTTAGAGTTGAGAGCATCTCTGGTTATGGAGTCAATCACTGGGATGTTACAGAAGTAACCTGGCCTGAGGGGGACAGTAAGGGAGATTCCTACCTTTGATCACCTCCTTGGAGGGTGCAGGAAAGACAAAGCCACAAATGTGGAGTAAGGATCTGCATCAGGAAACAAAAAATTCCAATCAGACAACAGATAAAGCGGGGTTTTTTTTGTCTTTTAAATCACAAGAGTGTCCAAATGCTGGAGAAGGTGACCAGAGAGCCTGCAGGATCTCCATCCCTGAGTACATGCAGAACTCAACTGGACAAGGTCCAGGACAAGCTGATCTAATTGCAGCTGCTGCAGAGCAGAGGACTGATCATCTCAGGACTTCCAAGCTCAATTCTGATGTTATGATGCCACACAGGTTACTGGGATCTTCTTTTCTGCTCACTCACTGCACATCAGGCCCTGACTGGACCCACCAGGAATTTAAATTGTTTGGAGCAGACAAGAAATGCCATCTCTTGGGGTGAGAGAAAAGACCTGGGGCAGGTTTTTAGGGCTTAGTGGGTGTTTTTTGATTGTTCAACACTGGGGATGTACTGTGGAAAATCTGTCAATGCACTCAGTGAAAAGTCTCATTTCCCAACTGAAAAGAAAACTTGAAGAGATCCTTACAGATTTCAGTTCTCATCATGAGTGAGGGCCACAGGAAGCACCAGAAGGACCAAAAAAGTCTTAACTTGTAGTACCTAAAGCTGTAATACCACAGGCTGTGTTTGCAGTACCCTTCTGGACCTTGGATTAGTGGGTTTCCAATGGCTGTCCAGAACCTTCTGGGTTCCAAGTTACTTTGAAAGATCTAAGTGTGAGAAAAGTATGAAAAGCAGTTTTGTTTGCAGTTGGCTGCACTTAAAAAAAAAAAACAAAACAAAAAAGACATAAAGTTTAAAAACCATTCCCTTTGACAAGGAAAGTGGTTGCTTTGTCTTTTCAATGAGAGGAAAGTGAATTCCACTTTCCAGATTTTCTTGTACTCCCCCAGTAATGCAACAGACATTGAAAACCTCACTGCTGAAGTCTGTGCTGGGCCTGAACAGCTGGTTTTCACAGGAACTAAGCTGAGCCTTAATTTCTTTCACATTTGAGGTTTTCCAGGAATTATGTTAGTATCCTGGATTATACATTCTTCCAAACAAGATCCCTGACTTATCTGACAAGTGCTTAGCACAGCAAGACAAAGTTACTAACATTACAGAATTTGAGCAAGTTGTGTCACATCCTGCTTGAAATTTAAATTTTAGCATATGACTTAAGCACAGAAACATCTGATAATAGCCAAGGACAAAAGCATGAAGACTTTTTCATTGAAGTCCAGGAAAACACAACAATGGGAAAAAAGTCTTGGTGCCTTCCTTGCATTATCTGCCCCTCCCAGAGCAGACTGGTTCACTGAGCAGGGCAAAACTAAGACGTGCACCACAAGAGTTACGAGGCTATTTGACTTCCAGCTTCATTTTAGAGGTGCAGAAAGATCAGCAGAAGACACCAAGGCAGGGTTACATGGATGGAAAAGGCACCCACCATTAATGCTGTGATCATGAAACAAGGGTAGCAAGATGCCCATCCCAGATCTAGACTGGAATCTCAGCTAGAAATGCAGCTGAGCAGAGGGTGGGAGTGGACTGAAAGCAAGATCCATTTTTACCTCAACCCACTCCTCCTGGGCTGATTCAGCCCTTGTTTAGAGCACCAACCCTCCTGAGAAATACCAAGGGCACAAGGTGAGCAAGTCTGACTCCCAGCAGCCAACAGTGACAGCTACTGTGGGCAGGCTGAGTAAATACACATTTCACTTTTACTGCCGAGGGTCTGACAGTTTGCAGCCTCCTCCTGCAAGCACAGAGCAGCTCAGAGCACAGAGCAGCACCAGTGCAGCTCTGAGCTGAGCTCAGGTTACTGTGTGGAGCCTCAGGTAATAACAAATCACAGCAGTGTTACTGCTGTGGGCCCTTCACAAAGGAAGACCCCGATTCTTTCATGTTTTTAATGTTAGCAGCAAATTTCTCTCCCTTTTACAAGTACAGAGTACATGGGACCATCAGTGTCACCAAGTGACTTTCTGCTCTTTATTCCCCAGCACGTGGATTTATACATTAACAGATTTCTAAATTTCAGTTGGAGTCACAAACATGCTCCTTTATTTTTTACAGGATGATAAAATTGCTTGCCAGGGGTTTCTGACTTAAAATTCTACACAGCAAATTGATGTAGGCCTCTTGATCCTTCTTACCACATTTTGGCCAAGTTACAGTATAAAATATCTGCTCTACTAATTGCACCCAGGGATTCACATCCAATATCCAGATAGACTCCTAAAGCTGACTCTGTTTTCCCCTTTGATCTTGCCTGGTCTGTTGCTTGAAAGAATACAGACAGGTGATGGAAAATGCTGGAGTTATTGCAAGACCTGCTTAAAGGCCAATTAACTCCAAAAAAGCCCAAAATGAACAAGAAGCCAAAATGGAACTAAACCCCCAACAGCTGGTGGCCATCAAGGCGGTTTTCCCAGAAGGCAGAAGACTGTTACTAATAGGATGGAAATACAAAATTAACTGAGACCAACTGTAACTGCTGATAACGTGGAGTGAGAAGTGCCTCATGGCTCACATTTTCTGCAGAGCAAGACTGAGACTGGGCAGCAATTTTAACTTTTAGTGTGGGGGAAAAAAAGAAGTGGGAAATTAAACATACTCCCAACAGTTAGTACCAGGAGCTGTTTTTACCCTTATGGTATTGTCATCACATTTAAAAATATTCATTTAAGTGTTTCTATCCATAGAAAGAGGTTTTTTCCTCCAAGTTTAATCAACATAGTAAAAGTCTATTAGGAACTGCCCACTGAGATTCTCTGACATTTCAAATTATTTCAATTACTGCAGAACCTGAATGCTGGAGCCCCCAACAGATGATTAAATAAAGTTCTATGTTCTGTTCTCTCTTTACAAGAGCAGAGGTTTTGAGATGTTTCAATCACATTACATAAACTTGCATTCCTCCACTAACACAAAACATTCACTCCTGCCACAGGAGACAAATATTTCTTGTGCTGCTCCCAGCCAATGATTTTAACTCCCAAATCCAGAGTAAACATTACCTCTTCAGAGCTGGGAGCATGACTGAGTGCAAGGAGCACAGCCCACTGCAGAACAGTGACAACACCACCAAATTAAATATGGCACACACTCCACAGGCAGTGGAATCCCACGGGATTCTTTGACATAGTCCTGTAGGAATGGTCAGTACCCAAAGTTTGGAAACAGTGAGAAGCCAGGACTTTTTTACACTATCACCAAATAATATATATAGAGAGGTAGAAAAAAATATTTGTATTCAGTAATGATTCATTTGCAGTTCACTTGTAGAAGTCAAGAAGTGAGGGACTCCAAGAGACAGGAAGAACTGTTCAGAAGCCCAGGTTATTATGCCTTTATTATTTATTATCTGATTTATACAGATGAAGCAGCAGTGCTAAATAGAACAATTCATCATCCTGCCTGGGTGTTTGTTGTAAGTGTGGCTCTTTCAGTGCCTTGGTGATGGTCTTCCAGAGGATGGCTGAGGCTGCCTGTACTTTGCAAGGACAGCAACATAATCATGAAAGGTGAAAGTGTGATACTCGTGGTGCTGCAGGTTCTTGTAGGTGGAATTATCAAACTCCTCTGGAGCAGGCTGAGCTGTTTGCTCTGTGAAAACAAACATAAACTGGTGACTATGAGGATGCCACACCACAGGACAATGTTTTTAAGCCCTGAGTCAGCCTTCATGTCTGATCCTAAACTGTCAGATCCCTCACCCAGTCAACATTTGAAAGAAAGAAAAGCCAGCGACTTTTGACAAAAGGAGAAATTCACCAAGTCCAGCTGGTGCCTTGTCTGGCCCTGAAGCAGCACATCACTGTGCACTGGGGAACAGGATCAGCACAAGGCATCTCAGCACAGGTTTTAAACCCAAACCACCACCCAATGCTGGGGGTGGACAGGGCAGAACATTCCATTTATCTCTGGGAGACATATGTCTGCATTTCCTGGCTTTCTCAGAGTTGCCTTGGTTTTCATTCCAGCCAGAACAGCAGGTGACATTCTTAGCAAACCAGGAGGGGCAAAGGAGCAGTACAAATGATGTATCATCCTGTCAGACACGAGATACAGCTCTCAGAGCTACTTTACACATGGAATTTTTGCCATGGGGAGAAGAAGAGCTCCACTCTTTAATTTCAGATGTGGTTATACCAAACAGTAAATCTATCAAGAGCCTTTGGTGGAAATTTCTTTTCTTGTACATATAATCTTCTAACCTTTGTATTAGTTCTCCTTCAAAAAAGAATAACCCAATAAAGTTATTTAGAATTCCTTACTTCCTGTTAAAGCCAACATTAATTCTTAGACTTTTAGAATATTATGCAAATCTAGGCAGTATCATTTACAAAAAAGGTTCCTGTTACACGCTGATTTTACAACCAAGCAAACTGCAGGAAATAAAACTTTACTCCCAATATTAATTTATTCTTGTATACCCAACATTTTAACAATAGAAGAAGACACAAAGTGAAAAGTAGTGAAAAGCTCTGCCATATAAATTTGTATGTCCTGGTTCAGGTTAGATTGTATTAAGCCCTTATTTTAACATTTTTACAACAGAAACACAAGAACTTGCATACCAGGATTTCCCTTTACTTATGGCATAATTACTGCAGTTGAAGCTGTCAGATTAAGAGAAATATCTGCTGCATTTAGCAAGGCTTGCTTATAAACCTCAAGGTAGGAANTTAAGCCCTTATTATTGTATTAAGCCCTTATTTTAACATTTTTACAACAGAAACACAAGAACTTGCATACCAGGATTTCCCTTTACTTATGGCATAATTACTGCAGTGTGAAGCTGTCAGATTAAGAGAAATATCTGCAGCATTTAGCAAGGCTTGCCTATAAACCTCAAGGTAGGAAGTCATGGTTTCAGCAACTCATGAAATATCCCTGTGCCTACTGCTCAGCTCAGAGGGGATGACACCAGAGAGAAAAGCCAGATGATGCTCTTGGCTGCAAAGAGCCCCAGGAACAGGCAAGGGGAGGCAAGAGTACGCTCAACCTGCAAGAGCTGGTTGTTCCAAATTCAGAGACAGATGTGCAGGAAGGAAAGCAGATGGAGCCCCATTTTTCCTGCCCAAATACACTGCACTTGGCTTCTCAAAGGGAAAATTTATTCCTGAGTTCATCCTCCCCACACTTAATCTCTGCTTTGTCTCTTAAAAAGCAAGCACTTCACAATGTTCCTCTGAAATGAATCACAGGCCCATTTCTGAGTTACCAGCCACAGCTTTGCTCCTCACTCAGCAGTTCAGGCCAGCACTTTTTGCTGACTGCTCCACAAAGGGATGACATCACCTGAACATCCAGGTTTGCATGGAGAAAAGTTCACATCTTTTGTGTGGCTGCTGCAGAGTTTGCAGGCAAAAGGGCACAGGGGCAGGACAGAGGTAGGAATTGCAGGGGGTACAGTCAGCTGTGAGTGTTAAACAAGGAAAGCAGTGGCTGTTCTCAAAGAAGGAAGAGAGGACAAGATACATCTGGAGACACCAGATAAAAAATAATGTTTGAGCATCTAGAACTCCACTCTGGATGAATGGTGAGAAAAGCATCATCTCTAGATAAAAACAAAGAGCCCTTCCCAAATTTCTGTAATTTTTAAAAGAAAGCTTATGCTGTTGACTGCAAGAAGGAACAAGCAAATCAAAGTATCACTCGCAAACAGTGCTGCATATGGTTTTTTAATTGAAGAATTATTTAGGATGGAAAAGACCTTCAAGACCTTTGATCACTACCTTGTCAACTGGACCACAGCACAGAGTGCCACCTCCAGACATCTGAGTGGCCATCAAGGAAGAAGGTAAGGAAACAGATGGAATTAGGAGCCAACTAACCCCTCAAACAGAAGGCAGGCCTTTTACTCAGCACCATCTCCTGGAAGCTGACATACAAATACAATTATTTTGGCTCTTAACCTGGTCAGACACTTCAGAGTCACAGAATGGCTGAGGCTGGAAGACACCTTTGTAGGTCAGCTGGTCCAAGCCCAAAAGCTCAGGCAGGGTCAGCTACAGCAGGAGGCCCAGGGCCCCATCCAGAGAGTTTCTGAGTGTCTCCAAGGATGGAGACCCCACCACCTCTCTGTGCAGTGCTCCATCACTCACAGTAAACGTGTTTGCTGATGTTCAGGCCAATCCCTGTGTTTCAGTTTGTACCCAGAGCTTCTTGTCCCATCACTGTGTACCACTGAAAAGCCTCACCTCTGTCTTCTTTGCACTCTCCTGCTATTTCCACACACTGATGATGGTTCTGTGTGAACCCTCTCTTTTCTGGGCTGGACAGTCCCAGCTCTCTCAGCCTTTCTTCACAGGACAGACACTGCAGTCCCTCCATCATTTCAGTGGCACTTTGCTGGTCTCTGTCCAGCAGCCCCACATCTCCCTTGTACTGGGGAGCCTCAAACTGGGACTGCACCCCCAGTGCACCTCAGCAGGGGAGGAGCTGCAGCTCCCCCAGCCTCAGCCAAGGTTACCCTTGGTGGCCTTTGCCACAGGGACACATTGCTGGCTCACATTCCATTTGCTGTTCCCTTGGCCCCCAGGGCCCTTCCTGAATGATGACACCCAAGCAACCTTACAGTTAATGCTGCTTCTACTTCCAAGCAGGCAAAATCTTTAATTCAAAGTAGCAACGAGAAGAGGGGTCTCAAGAATGGCAGATTTATCCTGCCTAAGATGAAAGGCAGAATCTCAACAGATCAGGACAGAGAGACATCTGCTACTGAGATACACAAAATGAGATCAGCAGGACCATCAATTAACAGGATGGCAGTAAATAAGAAGGGTAGGTCAGAGAGGGAAGCCCAGCTGAGGAGATGATTACATGATGCACCATGGTCTTTCCTGAGAACACACCACTGTCTCCTCCCCAGCTCTCTACAAAACTGACTCACTACTTCCACACGAGTTGCTTCCAACCTTCCAGTCTCAGAATCAACAATGCCTGTTTCTGGCATTACACTGTGATTTCTCAAAGTCTTCTGAAATCTGAAACATTGACAGATTGAAAAAAAAAGAATCAAAACAAATCCCAAAAAACCCAAAACAAAACCATAAAGATGGTAGGGTTTAAGCAACAATGAGATGGCATCAAGTTTGACTCATGAGACTGGCAGCTACCGAATCCTTCCAAGAAAAGAGAAGAATGAAAACAAGTGTTGTATAAAACCCATGATTTTGCTCACAGTGGAAACAATCTTGTTTCCATTTTATAAGTAATTGTTTTATGAAACTATAAATACAGAGAAATGAAACTGCTTCTTTTCACAGCATAGCTGGAGACTGAGTATTACTGACAGCTTATAACAATTAGAAATGAACAGCAACTTATCTTCCAGAAAGTCACTGCCACTCTGCCAGCTTTAGTACAAAGATCAGAGAAGATGTGGAAACCCTTTAAAAAAAAGTCAAACCTTAGCCCAGATGAGTCAATACAGTTCAAACAATTTAAAGCTGTACCCTCTATTGTGCTGCTTTCTCCAGCCTGGACTCCTGCCTCCTGTGTGGTCTCCTCCTTTGTTGTGGTGCCCATCACCAGCATTGTGCTTCCTGAAGTCTCTTCCACTTTAGGAGCAGTTCCTTCTTTTGCTTCCAACTCCTGTGCCTCCTTCATCTTTTCCTTCTCTCCTCTGGATACCAGATTTTGCTTTTTGTCTTCCTGAGTCACTGCTGAGGCTTTCAGCTGAATAGCTGCTACCTGGGTTCCAAAGGACTTTTCCTCCACATGATCAGATTTATGAGTGACATCAGACAGGTCCAGACTTTTCACCACGGGTGGTTTTAAGACCAACTTCTGCTCTTTTGGAGTGGATTTTACCTTGGGGTCTCTTGTTTTGGATTTTGATGTTCCCTGGCTGACTGATGTTTTAGAAAGTTTGACCTGCTTCACAGGAGACACAGTAATTTCTGGTTTGCGTGGCAGCTTCTTAATTCCATGTTCTTTGAGGGATTTCTGGGAGAATTTCTCTTTTGCCAGCATTGATGCCTTTACTGCTATGTCCTCAGAAAAGATGGGATCTCGTCTGGGAAACTCAACTTTCGTTTTAATGGCAACTTCTGAATAATCAACACTTTCATCCTCGGAATCTGAGCTAGAATCTGACTCTGAGCTGGATGAAGATGAAGTCTGTTCCTCAACTAACTCTTTCCTCAGGCCTCCTCCTGTTGCAGGTGTGGTGAGGTTTTCCTCCTCAGGGGAGGAAGCAACTCCTCGTTGAGGAAATGCAACCTGAGTTTTTCTTGACGTGGACATCCTCGTGTCTTCATCAGGTTTTGCAGCTTCCTTGAGGCTGGTACTAGATATGCTCTCACCTTTGTCTGCAGACAGCAGGAGAGCACTAGAAGACAACATTTTACGAAATTCAACTGGTGCCTTCATGGCAAGCAGCTTGGTGCTTCCCTGTGGTGCCACTACATCTAGGAAACGGCATAAAGAGGATTATCATCATTGTGTCTGACATCACTGTTACTGATCTTAGTCACACAGTTTTAACTTTCAGAGATAATCTGGTACAAAAATAAACTGACAGTAACTATAATGCTAAATACAGGCATTGCAAAGCAGGAAGGTTTTAGGCTTTTGAAGCTAAAGAAACTGGAGTTCTAGTAGCATGTAACAGTTTTTGCTGCTGCGGTGCCAAAATTCAGGAGAGAAACCCTGACGTTCCTCGCTTTGCCAGACTCCTCCAAGAGCTGGTTTTCCCTGTGCTTCAACTCTGCATCACTGGGAAAGGTCTGCAGACACTTCCCTATCTCAGGTGAGCACTAGGATGGCTTGTTAGCCAAGCTCCTGAAGCTGCTGCAGAGACAGCACTGGTCTGTGAACAGGCCAGCGAAGCAGAGACACAGCAGAGACACAGCCACGGCTGCCTGAGAGAGTTACCCGGGAAGCAGAAGGGAGGGATGACTCCCTAAAGGCAAAGCAGCAGAGTAAGAGATACCTGAGGCCATCCATGGAAGCATCACTTGTTCACTGCCCACGTGAGCTGCCAGCTCAGCACTATTTCCCCAAGACCTCATCTCCTCCAGTCTTCACTTCCTATTTCTGCTTTGAGACCTCTTTGTTAAAGAAGTCTTAGAAGACCTCCTGATGCTTCATGATTGTTTCTGTCTGTTTCTTCTCCCTCATGGATATCTGCATTAAGCTAAACTCTCCAGACAAGGAACCAACAGCTGAAGGACAAGGCAGCAATTTTCAGGTCCTTTCAGAGAATATGTAATATCCCTTGGATGCTTATTATCATCCTCAAGAGGCTGAGCAACAGCAAATACTGTTGTGGTTACAGAGAACAGCAGGTCAAGGAGGACTGGGAGCACATTAAGAAGATTCACCATGGCTGAGATTGGCTATAGCAAAGCCAACTCCATTATGAGCTGCACCACTTCCAACCAGCAGTAAAATTCAACAGATTTCCAGCCCATTATGCAGATTTTTCTGCAGGGTTTGGAAATCCAGATCTACTTTATATGCCCATAAGCTAGACAAAGCTTTCCCCTCACTGGTATTTTCCAGTAATACCTTGCATGATACAAGGAGTTATTTCCATTAGTTCTGAACAGAAGCAAGCCTTTAGCAATGTCTAAATGAAAACATCACAGAAGAGACAAGCACGTGGAAATAAAAGCCAAGTGTTTAAGAAAGAAACGCGGAGTTTTTATCATAACAAAGTGCAATGAGGAAAAGCTATCAAGTTTACAGGTAGTATTTTGAATAATTTCAAGCACATACTTCTCTCTGCCTGATGGAAGGTGCAGGATGGGAAGGAAGGGCAGGGGGAGGCAGGAGGATGGGCAGCCACTTTTGGAAGAGGTCTGACTCCGTGCACAGACTGACCCAGCCAAACAGCAGCCTGGAGAAACTAACACGTGAGGAAGCGTCACTCAGGATGGAAGAGTTCTTCAGAGAGGCACAGAAGAGGTTAAACTAACACAAGGATGGCCAGAGGGAGGACAGAAAAGGGAAAGCTGAGCAAAACCTGAAGAAGTATTAATGTTAAAACATCCCAAGAAGCCAAGAAGACGAGGAAAATTCAACTTGACCATTAGTTACTGGAATAATATTTTAAACAGTTAAGTTTGGATAAGTGAAAAAGACAGATTTTATTATTAAAAGCTGAAATATCCACTACAACTGATACACTTTAATTAGAGCATTTCAAACCTTGCACCAGCTAATCTGTACCTGCATCACTTTGCCCAAAGAACAACATATCCAAATCAGTCACAGAAATATCATTCCCAGATGTGTTCTTCCTGATGCTTGGAACATCAGCATCATTCCCAGCATGTATTTAAAGCCTGTTCACACTCAGAGAGGTGAGAGGCAGAAATTGCAGGTCTATTTCCCATCATTGACTCTGCATTTTATCAAAGCAAGGAAATTTGCACATCCTGTTCCAGCCAGACTCTGGCAAAGGCAGCTGCATCCTATATATCTTAATTAACCTGGAGTGTTTGCAGGGGAAGCAGCTGGCTGGGAGAGCTGGCCTAAGAGGGCTCCTGACACAAATCAGAGCTGCAGGACAGTGAACCCAGAAACTGATACTACAGCACATCTCAAATACACTTAATGCAGAAAAAAAAAAAATCATAATAAAAAGCAATTTGCTGTTCAATCAGTCTATGCAGTGAAGGCTTTCTTAATGCAACAGCCAGGTTTTTATTTGCTTTGGCATTTAGGAAGGTGGCAAAAGTCTGCCTTCAACTACTCTTTCAGTGATCTTTTCAGCAGCAGTCAACAAGTCTGATGGCTCCTACACATGGTTCCAGGGAGCCTTCCTGCTTCAGCACCTGGATCTCTAATTTGGGGCAGGAAACCTCAGTGAACCCCTGAGCCTCCATTATACAAACAAGGCATCAGTCTCTGAAATCTGTATTCCTGTTTTTGGTCAGGGATTAAAGGGATTCAAATACTCCTCAATGTGGGATGCAGGGCAGCATCCAAACCAAGGGTTGGGGTCGCAAATCTATTGGGCAAGAACCATCACAACCAAATTTAACACAGCAGGGCCATGGCAGCTTCTCACACTGCTGCCTGCAGCTGCTATTTGGGATATTTGGATCCTCTCTAAGTCCTTCTACTCTTTAACCCTGACAACACAAACATTTCAAAGTACAAGGGCGAACATCTGAAGTTAAAAACAGGATTTTGCACCTCAAAAACACTTCCAGGGATGGGGCATCCACAGTTTCTCTGGACAACTTGTGCCACCACACCCTCAGAGTCCAGAATCTTTTCCTGAGAGTTGATCTAACCCGACTTTTTTTCAGTTTGAAGCCATTTGCCCTCGTACACGTTGAACAGTCTGACAGTGCCCCAGCCAGCCAGGCCTTGACTATTAAGGTGAAGGTGAACAGGGAAGAAGTGACAAGCTCGTAAATATAAAACTATATAATACGTATGTATGTATATACGGCCTATAAATATATTCCACACAGGCAGACCTTTACTTTTACTTTTATTACTACACGGTACATTTTATCAGATTTACATGGCGGTGACCTTTCAGTCCTTGTTTTTCCCAGCTTATGCAGCGCCTCTCCCGAGGCGTGACCCTTCCCCAGCTCTCCTCACCCGTTCCTTTGATCGACTCCCCGATACCTCTCACCACCCAACCACCCTCTTACTCTTTGGCGGCGCCGTCCCGGTGCCCACCGGCTTCGTGCAAAGCCCCCGCGCCTCCAGCTGCAACACCTGCACGGCACGACAGAACAAGAGTTAACGGAGCGGGAGGAAATGCCGACAGCTGAGGGGGCTGTGCGGGGGCAGGAGATCGCGCCGAGCAGCGCCTTTACCTCGCGGCTCAGCGCCCGCCCGCCGCCCCTCAGCACCGCGGCCGCCGCCATCTTGCCCGCAGCCCTGACGGCGCCGGTGGGCGGGGCCTGCGCGGGGTGACGTCATCGCGGTGCGCGGTGACGCCGTCGCGCACGTGGCGGCGCGGGCGCATGGCGGGCGGCGATGGCGGCGGGCGCAGCCCC
>VYXF01005954.1:0-13805 GCA_013397295.1 Polioptila caerulea | reverse complement strand
CATATTTATATGCATATTAATATATATGTGTAATAGATATATATGTAATATATATTATATATATGTAAATTTAAATGTATTGATATATGTGTGTATATATAAAATATATATTATGTGTATTTGTATATATATGTGTGAATACATATAAATATAGAGATGCACACATATATACATAAATATACCTTATATATACATAACATACGTGCATATGTGTACATACCTTACTGAAAACATCTATATAACGTGTATATATGTATATATGTACTACATGTATGTGCATAACGTCTGTGAAATTGTAAATGCACAGAACATATTCAATATTATGTATATGTATATATGTAATAGTGGTCTGGTTTATGTCCTGGAGGAAGGTGCACATACATGGCTCCAAGCTGGGTGCCAAGAGGACGGTGCCAGACTCTTTCCAGCTCCTGTTGCCCAGGGACAGGATGAGGAGCAATGGCCATAAAATAAAGCCCAAGAAGTTGCACCTCAACACAAGGAAGAATTTCTTTATTTGGAGGGTGGCAGAGCTCTGGAACAGCTGTCCAGGGAGAGTGTGGAGTGTCCCTGTCTGGAGACATTCCAGACCCTCCTGGATGTGTCCCTGTGTCACTGTTCCAGGTGACTCTGCCTGGGCAGGGGGTTGGACTGGTTGATCTCCAGAGGTCCTTTCCAGCTGGATGATTCTGAGATTCTGTGTAGTACCTGAAGGGAGATGTCAGGGGCTGGGCCAGGCTCTGCTCAGAGGTGCCCAGCCCTGGGACAAGAGGCAAGGGACAGAAACTGGCACCAAGGAAGTTCCACCTGAGCATGAGGGAGAACTTTGTTCCTGTGCAGTGACTGAGCCCTGGATCAGATTGCCCACAGAGGGTGTGGAGTCCCCTTTTCTAGAGACAGTCCAGAACCATCTAGACACAATCCTGTGCTGTGTGCTCTGGGGTGACCCTGCTGGAGCAGGGAGGTTGGACCAGATCACCCACGGTGATCCCTTCCCAGCTGACCCATCCTGTGATTCTGTCACTGGGTAAATGCAACTGATACATGTGCTGAGTCTGACAGAAATAAAGTGTATGCAAAATACAGGGCTACTTCACCAGCAGAGGAGGATTTCCTTTTTTATTTGTGCATACAGTCCAAAATTGTAAATGTCTGCTGCCTCTATAACACTCTGGGAGCCCACTTGGGCAGAGGTGGTTCCTCCAGATGGGAGGCAGTTGCACAAATAACTTTGAAATAAGAGAATCTTCCAAAAGAGTTGCCAGTAGCTGTAGTTAAGCTCCTGGTTGTTGCAGTCACAGTAATTTCAGGTTTGTTTTTCCCTTGCAGTGATGAGAGTCTCTTCGTGTACGACTGCAGCAGTGCAGAGAAGCAGCCCTTAGGAGAGAAGGGGTAAGAAAATCTGCTCATTTCCTGGAGGGTGCATCTCTGAGCTCGTGTGGCAGTGAAAGAAAGCCACAGGATAACTCCTTGAGCAAGTGAAGGGTTGGTTTTGCTAACCCTGGTGGATATATATGGGTCTGTTTTTTGTTTCTGTTTCATCCAGAGTTTCCTTCAACTGTGCTCCTTTTTTTCTGTTTTTAGAGAGAAACAGCAGTGGCAAAATCAAAATCAATAAGTCTCTCTCCTGTCAGTCAAGACATTTGTGGAAAGTCCTGCATTTTTTGTTTGACATCTAAGACCAAAAAAACCCCACAAAGCTCTTACATAAGTTCTCCTCCATATCTGTTCTCTAAGTCATGAGAGTTCAAAACACACACACACACCCAAAGACACACACACAAAAGTATTTTTTCTTAGCTAAGATTCAACCACTGGACATTGTTTAACTTGTAGCCAAACAGGAAACATTTTACTGTTTTCCTCATAATTTATATCAAGATTTGCCAGCACAAACTTTGGTTTTCTAAACAGGTTTTGATACAGTCTTAGACCTACTTTCAGTTTCCCTTGTCTTGACTTATTTCTTTGCATTAATGTCCATGTTGCCTCAACATTTTAAGCAGAAATAAAAGTGTTTAAAGTTTCACTTTGTTCCCCATGGTTTGAAAACAACCTCCTCAGGGAATTCAGTAGCTATCAGGCTGTGAACTGTTGGTCCCCTTCTCTCTATTAGGCAGGATGGAAAAGGGACAGATAAAGGAAGTGATGACATCCTGGCTTTTGCCTTCTCCCCATCAGGAGATTATTTTGCCCTGACAGATGACAACAAACGCCTCATTCTGTTCCGTACCAAGCCTTCCTGGGAATGTGTGAGTGTCAGGTAAGGAAGGAGGATGGTTCATGCTCTCATGGAGTTATGGCTGATGGATTTAGAGTTCTAAACTGGGAGTATTTGGCATGTTGATATTTGTTATTACTTCGCTTCCTTTGTTTATTTGTTTTTTTATTCATGCACTCAAAATTTAATGTTTTGGGGAATTCAGAGTATTTGTCAAGAATTGATGTGTGGTTTTCCCCTCACCAAGAATGGGAGTGCAGATATTTAATATCACTGTCCAAGGAAGGACAATCTCTTTCCTTATTCCAAACCCAGTGTTTTTTATCTTTAGGAACTAAAACTACCCACTCTTGGTACACTGGGGTTGGGCCTGTAAGAGTGATGCCAAGCAGTTCAGTGAGTGCATTCCCTGTTCTTTCTGATTTTGGGGAGTTTTGGAGAGTTTGTGGATTTCCTTAAAAGCTGTGATCTTTTTAAAAAGCACATCTTAAGAGATGCTGCAGCTGCTTTTCTTCAGTACATTCCTCTAGAGGAAACAGCCTTTAGCTGTCCACCAGAGGTCCTCCATTTGCAAGTTTTCTGCTGCTGCTTGTGACAATTCTCTGCAGAAAAACCAGGCCTGTGAAGGGCTTCCTGAGAAAGTACCTGGCACATGACATCACTCTTCTGTTGGTCTGTGCAAATGTGAGACCCTGGTTGCAAAAAAACCTCAAGTCTCTGTAGCTTGGCTCTGTGTGTAGTATCCAGGATGGACCCTTGGGGTTAAACAGTGTTGTAGTGAGGAGGTGGTCAAGGCATGAAGCTGTGCCAGGGGATATTTGATGGGTATTAGGGGAAGGTTTAGGTATTTAGGATGGGTATTAGGGTTGGGTATTAGGGGAAGGTTTTTCACCCAGAGGGGTTGAGCACTGGAACAGCTTCCCAGCACTAAAGCTTACACAGCTCAAGAAAGGTTTGGACAATGCTCTCAGGCACATGGTGGGATTGTTGGGGTGACTTTTGCAGGGCCTGGAGTTGGACTCACTGATCCTTGTGGGTCCCTTCTAACTCAGGATGTTCTGTGACAAAACCAGAAATGCCCAATTCTGTTCATTCTGTGTCCTGCCTTCCCTCGTGTGTCTTGCCTTCAACATGCCACTGGATCATTGTTTGGGGTTTTGGTTTCTGCTGAAAGTTTAACCAGGACCCTAGGTGGATTTTTTTGGGAATGTCATTATGTCATATTGGGAAACTGGGAATACAGGCAGGAGGCTTTCTGCATGGATAACAATACCAAAGTTCGAGCTCTGTAACTTGTGTGGGTGTTTTGCAGCAAGCTGTATAAAGGTCTCACACAGTGCTGGCCTTTGTGGTCAGCTTGTGTCAGACAAAGGGGAATTCTGGATCTTTGTGCTCAAGATCACAAGTGGTACAGTGAACTTGGAGCAAGACTTTCTGGTAACCTTTTTTGGAACTGTGTTGCCTGTGATCCTGTTGTTGTGGTGTTCCTTTAAACAGCCACTAAAAAGTCTGGGAGTTTCTCTTTTCCTGCCTGAAGCACAGTGTATTGTCCTCTTGCCTCCACATGGCCACTGGATTTCAGAGTAGGTGAATATAAATATCCATGTCCTATGATCCTTGGTGCCCACAGTCCTGTGCTGACACACTGGATGTGTTTTCTGGCATCTGTGGTCTTTATCTGAGTAGTTGTAAGAAAGCTGTTACCTGCTACACTGGCAGCTGGAAGGGTGAGATGATGGCAGATGATGAGGGAAACTCAGAGTTCAAGTTCAGAGCTTTGTCTGGACAAGGAATGTGGAGCCTGTGGCTCTGTGACTTGGGATATGAGGAGAAAAGAGACCTTCCATGAAGGGAGTGCAGAGTGGCAACTGGAGGAGTAGTTCCTACACAGTTTTGAAAAGTGTTGCTGCAAAGGACTCCTAATAGGACAAATCCTACCTTGTCTTTTCTGTGTTTAACTCACGTTTTTATGATGTAGAGTGCAAGGAAGTCTACCAGCCTTCATTAGAGTCCTGGCATGCTGCCTGGGTGAGGTGCTCAGTTGGGAAAATAGCAAAGCAAAATGCAGTCATGCAGCTTTTAATGGTCTCCTGTTCCTCTCCCCACCCCAGGTGTTTGTTATTACATAATTCACTCATTTACTAGACTCAAAAGTTCTATTTCAGCCCCATAATGTTACTCTCATCACTGCCATTTCAGAAATGTTGCATCTGAGAACTTTTTGCCCAGCCTCCTGGTCTGTTTAACTTCCAGACTTGCTGAAGCTGCCATCCAGAGCTGTTCAAGCTGTGCCATTTGTCTTTCAGGTTCGTGAACAGGAGATGCACATCCCTGGTTATCACAGCTGCAGAGGATAAGATTTTTGTTGCAGATAAGTCTGGTGATGTCTATTCTTACTCAATAACAGAACCTCAAGCAGATGGAAAACTTGAGCTGGGTCATGTCTCCCTGCTATTGGATGTGGTAAGTGTCTGCCTCTGTGTATTTACAAACCTGCATTCCTGCTTGTGCTTGGGTCTCTCATTGTTGCTCTTGTCCCAGATTTGTGGTTTGCTTTTTTTTTTTTTTTTTTTAATTATATAAATGAAATGTGGTCCTGATTTCTTCCTGCTGAGTTTGTGTTGGCAGAGTTTGGTAAGGAAACAAGAAAAAGTCTTCGTGTTACAGTCACAGAAGTGTTGGTGACAGTGTCTATGGGAGTTCATCCACTCTGCCATGTCAGCTGAGCTTTTCAGTGTGATAAGTTTCTTTTTATGATGCAAGGGGTCTTGCAGCTGTTCTGTTGGGGCCCAGTGGCTTTCACTGGACCTAGAAGTCAGTGTGGCTTGTCTTAGTGAGTGAGGAAGTTACTGTCACAAAGATTTACGCTTCCATTGTTGGTGGAAAAGAGTGGCTTGGTGTTTGTACCTGCCTTTTGGGGTAAGGAGATACTTATTTTCTTAGTTAAGAAGAATTTCAAGGCTTGAACTGCTGGGCACTAAAGCTGTCCCTTTCCCAACAGGCCCTGAGTCCTGATGACCGGTACATCGTGACTGCAGACAGAGATGAGAAGATCAGAGTCAGCTTGACAAAGGCTCCCTACAGTATTGTATCCTACTGCATGGGACACAGAGAGTGAGTGCCTTGTGTGCCAGAGCCATTGTGTGCAGCCATTCCCTGCACAGCCACCTTCATCCACTCTCAGTGGGTGAAATCTCCTCAAATCACATTAAACAGCAGCTTGGCCTGTGATAGAATCATGGCATGGCCTGGGTGGAACAGACCTTTAAAAGTCATCCAGTCCAACTCCCCTGCCATGAGCAGGGACATCTTCAGCAAGATCAGGTTGCTCAGAGCCCTGTCCAGGCTGGCCTTGAATGTTTCCAGGGATTGAGCTCTACCACCTCTCTGGACAACCTGTGTTTTACCAACCTCATTGTAAAAAAATTTCTTCCTTACATCTATTCTGAGTCTACAGTGAGTTTAAAGGCATTATCCCTCCTCCTACTGCAACAGGTCCTTCTAAAAAAAAAGTCTGTCCCCATCTCTTTTATAAGACCTCTTTAGTAACTGGAAGGCTGCAGTAAGGTCTTCTCCAGGCTGAACAGCCCCCAGCTCTCTCAGCCTTTCCTCACAGCAGAGGTGCTCCTGCCCTCTGCTTGTTTTTGTGGCCTCCTCTGGACCTGCTCCAACAGGTCCATGTCCTTCTTGTACCCAGGACTCCAGAGCTGGACACAACCTCCTCTGGGGCCTCACCAGAGCTGAGTAGAGGAGCAAAATCATCTCCCTCCACATGCTGGTCATAAGAGGCTTCAGAAATTGTTAGCTTAGGATGGAGCTTATCTTAGTCTTAGGAGGGGAAGTCTTAGGAACTGTCTTTTGAGGTTTGAACATATGCTAATTAAATTAATGTCATCTCAGTACAGAACTCAGACTTGCAGGTTCTGTGGTAATACAAAAAACCTGGCTGTGTCACCAGGATGGATAGAGCATGCCTGCCTGGACACCAGACTGCAGGGTGCTGGAGCCTGCACTCTGAAATACATTCCAGGAAGGGAGCCTGCAAGGGAGATGGAGAGAGCCTGTAGGAGCTTGGAGTGACAGGAGAAGGGGGCATGGCTTTGAACCTACAGAGAGTAGATTTAGATTAGATATTAGGAAAAAATTCTTCACTGTAAGGGTGGTAAGGCACTGGCAAAGGTTGCCCAGGGAAATTGTGGATGCCCCATCCCTGGAAGTGTCCAAGCTGGTCATTAGTGGTTGCAGAGTGAAAAGCAGTGTAAATTAATTGAAATATATTTAAAAATTCAGTGTTTAAACTAGAAATTAATAAAAATGGGTTACATAAAGCAATAATTTTCTCATTTCACAGTCCTGGATTTTCTTGTCTCAGTGGGGCTCCTGGTGATTCTTGCTGGATCTGTTGTGCCTGCTTTGTCTGGAAGTTTGTATTACAGTGACCAAACACCTTCCTTCTGTTTTTTCACTCTGTGGCTTTAAAGCTATGCCTGTTTTCAAAGGGAAGACTGTCCCATTCAGGTCATGTTCTGCTCACTGTATTTGAGATTAGTGTGCTCTGAGATAATAATGATCCCCAGGAGTTCAGGTCCTCATTGCTCACCAAAGACAAAGCAGGATCTCCAGCTTCTGGAACACAGAACTTCTGGCTGAATGTAGGCACTGGTAAATTGCCACATTAAAATTCTGTAGAGATTGCTTTTAAATTATTCCCCAGCTGTGGCTGGGGAGATGTGGCTCTCTGGAGGCTGAGCCATCACTGTGCTGTTTTAAAGGATCTGTTGATTCTGGTTTGTAATGTGCACCATGAACTGAGAAAGGGGCATGTGCTACTGAGGAAATCTGTCTCCTTTGGCATTTTTTGATCTAAATGACAATGTTCTCAGCTGGGAGGGAGTCAGTAGAATTCCCTGAGTGCAAATGGGGAAATGCAGTTCTTTATTAAGCAGAAAGTCAGTAGTTTATGTAGTTCATATTTACTAAGTACTGGTGACATTTTCCTCCTAATTGTGTTGATGTGGAAAGTCTGTTTGTTTATTGTAAGGTTTTCTTTAAAACTGCTGTTTGCTCTTACTGTGTGTGTTTAAAGACCAGTGTGTCAAGCAAGAGAGTTCAACTTTTGACTGCTTTTCCTTTAGGTTTGTTAGCAAAATACTTGTAATACCCAACTGTCCTGACCTGCTGTTGTCAGCTTCTGGGGTATGTATGGCAATTTCTTCAAAAAAGTGTTGTTTTTCATATGTTTAAGGTTTTTTATTATTATTTATACTTGTGTTTTGGTGAAATTCCTTGGGATATTTGGAGTAATCTCTCAAGGTTTACAGCATGGCCTCCCTCCTCCTTCTGCTCCCTTTTTCTTGGTTCTGTTCAGTGTTGCTGGATCACATAAGAACCTTTTACTGTAAAGGTAAAACCTTTTACTGCCTTACAGTAAAAGGCATCTTTGGGATGGTGACATTACCATTAACTCTTGCTCTGGAGCAGAGACATTGTCTGCTTGGATGAGAACTGTAGAAATGAATGTTCCCTCCCTTCCCTCCCCAGCCCTTTTCCTGAACTGATGGCATCCTGCTGCCATGCCACAACTGTACAGAGATGGAGTTGGCCTAAGAGCAGGGAAATAATATTCTTTGTTCCTCAAACTACCAAAACTGCACAGGAAACCAATAATATTTCCTGTGAAGATCACAGTAACCCCTGGTATTTGGTTTCAGCTGCTGTTCTTGCTCCCCCAAGGCTCTTGTCCTCTAATTATTGAAGCAGCTCTAGAGCTAGTGCTGCACATGGCTGTATTTCACTCTTAGCAAGTGCTCTTGGCTTTGTTTATCCAGAGAGGTGTTTAGCCTCTCTTTGGGAGGTTGCTAAATCAAATGAGGATTTGGTTGATAACAAGAGCATGGGGCAGAGAAGGGCAGCCTGAAAGAATTGCCAATAAAATGCTGAGCACATGTGACTGTGCTATTGGAGACAGGCTTGAATGCCCTCCTCCAGCTACCCAATTTCCACTTCAAAAGGAGAATTAAAATTAGCATGATTGAATAATTTAGAATGCAGGGGGAAATTATGTTAATTAAAATGCTTTATCTGCAATTTGAGGTCTTAACTAAGTGACTATTTAGCAGCTTCTGTGGGGAGCTCTTCAGGGAAACAGAGTTTAGCTGAAGGCCAGGAGTGGCCTCTCTTTGCCTGAGTGCTGGTAGTAATGGACTTGTGTCCACTTCCATCTGTCCAGGACTCCACTCTGAGACTTTGGGAGTATAAAAGTGGAGAAGAAGTGCACTGCTGTCAGCTGAGTACCATCTGTGGGCCTCAGGCAACTAAACCAGACCAGGTATGTCTGTGTGTGCCAGGGATTTTGCTGTGCTCCTGATCCTTGGGACTGCCAAAAGTGTTGGCTGCATTTTGTTAGAAGTGCTTCCCTTCTGTCACTGCATTTAGAAACTACAGAAACTGTTACAATAGTCTGGGATTTTGGGAAGGCAGTCCCTGAAATCCATTCCTGTGTTTTGTGTGAATTTCTAAAATGTGCCAATTAGTGACCAAAAGAAGCTGCTTCTACTTCTTCCCAAATTTAGGTTCTGCACAGTGGACAAAGCCTTCACCTGAAATCTTTTTTTTCCAAAACTACAAGTGTTGTTGTTTCCTAGACAGAAAAGATCCTGTGACACTGGGAAGATCTAAACATTCACCCATTTTTTAAAAGTGCTTGGCATTTCAAGTGTTAAAGTTGCAATTTTCCCAAGCAAAAAGAAGCTTTGTAATATTTTTTACCAGTGACCTGCAGTAGTGCCCTGTGGAGTCAAAAAGCTGGGCTTGTTATTTTAGGTTCTCTTGCAGCTGGTCAGTGTCCAAAGTGTAAATGTGTGAGTCCTACACAAACTGAACACCCCAGGAGCTCTCCTGAGCTTCCAGCCTGTACATCATTGGTCTCACATACACAATTTGGGGTGCTGCTGTGATTTGAGATGCTCACCTGATGAGAGCAGTTGTTCTGGTAGTGCTTGAAATCTAGTTTTGGGGTTTTTTCTTGTCATTTAATGTGGCAGAAGACCAATTAGCAGTGAAATAGCACTGTCCTTGTCCCTGCTGTGTGCATGGAATTAAACCACCTACTCATCTGCTGGGTTATTTGAGTTCACCTCACCACCCATCCTGCTGCATGTGATTTTTCATGTGGATCTCTAAAAACACTTCTTTCCCTGCAGACCCACAGCTGCCTCCCACTTGTCAGGTGAGTGGGAAGCCATGCATGGCTCTTGAGGCACATCCTCTGAGGAATCCATATCCAGGCAGAAACTGAATTGGAAACTTCTGCCTTCCCTCCTTTGTGTTGTGGTTCTGGTAGTGGAAGCAGGTTGTGCTTCACCTCCCCACAGCTGGGGAGCCACTTTCACCTCAGCTTTCCCATTTAGATACTGGAAATCTTGGGTTTGGCCTAGAGTTCCTGTTAGCAGGAATTCAGGGTGGTATCCATATGGAAAATTTAACCTGCTCCTGGTAGTGCTTGAAATCTAGTGAAACACACCTGAGCCACACACCTTTCGCACACATTCACAAGGTCTCTGCCTCCTTTCAGCTTGATGCCAGTGCTTGAAATCTTTGAAAAAGCTGTTCTTGGGGTTATTGACAAGTGAAAAAAGGTTCAAGATTGGGTGACAAGCCCATCTAACTGATACCCACTGATACTCTGAGTGCAGCAGGATTTGAGCACTTCTTTTAGAGGGAATAATGGGTTTATTCTAAAACAGTTTGCCTTCTAGATTTATAGGATTGCTGAGGACAAGTAAGCAACAAACTGAAGTGGGGAATTCTGTAATTAATATTAAAAATGCTATTTTGGACTGGCTTAGCATTATTAAGATGCTTGTGTGTAAATTAGCAGTGCTTGATCTGACACTGAACCCTAATTCCACTGATTACAAACAAGTTCATCAAAAATATTATTAAACTATATAGTAAACCTTGAATGTAGCATTGGATAAACTAACAAATGTCAAAAAACTTGTTGCTGCAGATAGAAACTGATCTAAGAAAACTTCTCCAACTCTGTTAGAATGTTTTAAAATATAATTTAGTAATACTTGCCTTGTCTCCTAATAAAATCCCTTCCATGAGGTGTTCTTCATGCTGATGCAGCCTCAGGAGAAATTGGAGGTGCCCTTTGTTTGAGGAGTCTCCATTTGGCTTCTTTACCTCAGTGTGAGTAAGCAAAGACAGAAAGGGAAAGCCCACAATCTGTGGGTTAATAAATAGAACAAAGCAATTAAGTAATGGACCTTATTCCTGCAGTGCTTTGCAGTTTTTCCATCCACTGCCACGTGTGGAGGTGTTGGAAGCCACATGAATCTTTGAATCTCTGAAATCCTGGGTACTGCTCCACTCTCACAGGTGTTCTGCAGTGAAAGGGACACTTGTGTTCTGCTGGCATCATGGAAATACCAGAGGTGACATCTGGTGACAGTGTTGGGTCATGCTGTGCATCCAGGTGTGTCACAGATCATCTCCACAGCCTGGAGTGGCATTTGTGGTCTCCATTTAAGGACACAATCTCTTGAGTCAGCACTTTGCAGCTGGTAACAGGCAGTGTCTGCAAAGGACTCTGCAGCCAGGGATCAGATGGGGATATAAGTGCTGTTCCTTTTTTTTTTTGTGTGTTGTTGCATTTCATTTTTACCATTGATAGCCATTTAAAGCACTGGAGCTTTAAACACAGCTTGAAGCTCAATGAGGATGGAATCATCAGTAATGGTGGGTCATGTGAGCACAAAAATGTGGGCTTATTTTGCTTGGCAGATGATGAATATGTGCCTGTTTGGGGAATGTAGGAGTGTTTGGAGCAGTGGAGCATTGGTTTCAGCTGATGGCTTACAGATCCTCAGTTCATTTTCCCACTAGAATGGGAGTAATTCTCTTAATTCCATAGTGCTGTATAAATATTTTCCTGCTTCAGAGCATTCACCTCATCTGATCCTCTTGACAACAGAAGCCTGTTTAAAGTCCAGAACATGAATTGCACAACTCTACCCCAATGCACCAGTACATTAATTTTTTTATAGGGTCACCTCTTCTCACAGATGACATCAAAAGTTAATTTTAAGGTGTCAGCAAGCTGATAACAGTGCCATATAAACACTGAGTTCAGAGAGTATCTAGTGAACATCTGTTTATCACAGAATGTTCTTGTAGCCCTTCCTTAACTGATTTCTTGTCCTTGACCACAGTACTGCTGTGGGTCTTGCCTTCATTTTGCTGATTTTTTTTTAACTTACCCACACATGGAAAGAACTTGGAAAGAAGATGCATTTTCCTGTCTCTTTCCAGCTGTGAATAAAACTTGGTTTAAATCAAAACAGCCTCCTCCTCCCTCCTCCAGTGGGGTTGGGAGAGAGCTGCTGCCTAATTCAAGTTCACAGAACCCTTTGTCTCTCTAACAAAGCTCTTGGCTGTGTAGGTGGGCACTTCCCTGCATATTTGTCAGGCAACAGGCAGAAAGACAGAGCTTTGTTATTAGGAATAAATAGCACAGATTTCAGCATATATATATATAGATATATTCAGTTTTGGCTTGTTCCTTTAAGTACCTGAAGAACCCACTCATGGCTTACAGTAAATAGGAGCTGTCAGTTCTGCTCCAAAGCTGTGGTGTAAGTGGCTCCATCCTGCAGAAACAGCATTTAGCCACAGTGGCTGCAGAGAACCTTTCTGGTTCAGCCCACTCATCCTACCTGGTACTTGGAATCATCTTTGATGTCTGTGTGAAACAGAGATCCTGGGCCCCAGTGCTAAATATGGACTAAAACCTTTGTATTTCTGCAGAGTAGCAGGAGATCAGTCCCATCTGTTCCCAGGAGCTCTGAAACATCTCAGTCCTTTTGATAATGTTTTTTATTAAGTGCTGCTCTTCAGTCCAAACAGGTGGTTGAGATGAGTGAAAAGTGTGTGCATGCTGTTCTTGCTTCCCCCTATGAAATCATATCACACAGTTTTTCTCATGTGCTGGAGGAAATAAAATAAAATAAATTGTTTTCAGCTCTGTTATACCATGAATTAATTTTCTTTCCCACAGTTGGTTTATCTCTTAGTGGTTGCATCATGTGCTGTTGACAAAATAGTTAGCTTCTGGTGTTAAACTTGCTGACTTGAGTTTTTGGAAGCTGTACAGCTTGTTTTGCTTTCCTACATGGATTGCAAAACTGTGAAACAAGCACCCTGACAATGCCTATACATCAGCTGGTAGCTGAAAGGGTAAAATCCTGCAGGAACTCCCAAATTTACCCTAACTCAGTGAACCAGAGGTTCTGTCCAGTCACCAGTGTCTTGTTAGGGAAAGAGGTGGAGGTTAAAAAAAAAGAAGACTTGAGGATACAGCAGGATTCTGCCAGCAGAGTGTCAAAAAGATGTATTTTCCCTGCCCTAAAGGAAATAACTCACTGCTTCTCCACTTGGAAGGTTTTAGTCATCAGCAGTGTTGGTGTTGTGGCTGCTTATAAAACACACTTGAGAACCAGCCTTTTGCTGCTGCAGTCACATTATATAATAGATACTTTTGAAAAAGCACCCCAGGACATCATTTTGCAATTTCTCTGCTCCTCACAAGTTCTTCCCACTCCAGGAGTCTCAAACCAGTTGTTTTATATTTCCAGTAGAATGGTTTGTGCAGCAAAGGTGCTGCTTTCCCAGATAAAACTGTGTAACTTGTGAATTAGAAGTGTGATGTGGGGTTTGTTGTTGTTTGGGGTTTTTTTAATGAGGGAAATGGCCTCAGGCAGTCTTTCCCTGTTGTTCAGAGCACATTTTCTGTGGAGCAGGATGGCTTCACCCAGGCTCAGGTTGAAACAGAGGCAGCACAGCAGGGATATGAGGGATATTGGCTATGCATCACTATCTTCGTTTTTTAACAAACAGAACAGCAACTAATAGCTTGTGTTTGTAATATCTGAGCTGCTGGAGTGATATTCTGCCTGAGCAGGCTTCATGTCAATGTTTTTGCCATTAGCATTGCAGGGGAGAATGTTTGAAGGTGGTGTATTTTCCTTCATCTGTTGGTTTGTCTGCTAAGAGTAGTTCACTCAAACCTTTACATTTGATCTCTGGACAGTGTGAAAGGGAGGAAACAGCAAACACTGGTACAAAAATAACCTTGACTGCAGTTAGGAGGTAATTAAGTTGCTTTACTTGCTGTAAATTAAGACATCTGCTAAATTTTAGAGGCTCATAGTGAAACGGAATGTGAATTTTCTGCCCATAAATGGTCTTAACTTACAAGAATTCTTTTTTCTTCTATTCCCAATAGAAATACACCGTGTCAAGAATAACCTACTGCTGCCAGGGTGGTTATATTGCCATTCTGTGTGACAGGTAAGAAGAGATGGAATAATGTCTAAAATCCTTACAGCTGCTGCAAAGGCATGAGCAGCTTTCCTTGCTGGCTGTCTTGGCTTTCCCTGAGGCTGGAATTCTTGGTGCTGTGGATCTCCAGCTGTCCAGGAATGCCTGTGGCTTCCCCAGGGAGCCTCTGTGTCCTGTACTTGCTCTGGGTGCAGAGGGGAGTGCAAGGGTTACCTGGCTTGATGCCTTCTGGAGGCTG
>VYXF01005953.1:741605-883123 GCA_013397295.1 Polioptila caerulea | reverse complement strand
ACACACAGTTGATTTCTAGGAAGTTGCCACTAATTGTGTTTCTAGGAGGATTGTTTTCTAGTTGCTCAGCACTAACAGGGCAAAGCAAGCACAGGTGTCTATATAATGATGAATCAATTTTTGACATCAGCTCTTTACAATAAAGACCCGTCACTTTGGTTGCTCACTCTGAGTTCTGCTACACAGGACTCAGATCCTTGCTGTGGCTAAACCAGTAACTCCACTGAAGAGTTTTGAATGAGGAACACACATTATTGAGCATTTCCAAAATGCCCTCTTGGGAAAAGTTACACTCTCTGATTGAGCCACAGTGATGCTATTGAGTGCAAATAAACTGTTAAGTGTGAAAGTAATCAGAATGTTCCATGGAACAAAATCTACTGAAAGCAGAAAGTGGATTATACAAGGTAAAATGGTGTCTGGTATGTGAAAAATTGGATTTTGTGCATTTCTAAAATGACATCATTGTGGCCTATTTGGCTAAGTTTTTTAAATGCTTATTGTAAATTTGTGGAGCACTTTAAAGATATCTTAAATGTCCTTCTCCTCCCCTTACCAATGTTGTGAAAAATCACTGCTCATTTTGGAAAATCTTGTCCCTGGGCTATAGTTATCTTTGGTTTATATATTGGGTATAGAGCTGTGACTTACATAAAATAAAAAATTTTATATGGAATTGATCCTTATTCTTACTCCACCAAAGCTACTGAATGTAGCCTGTTATGCTGAGATGAACGAATACTATCACCTACATTCCAGTGTAGGTAGAGGGTTCCTGTCACCATCTGTTGTTGCATGAATCATGTTCTCCTTATGATTTTTATGGGAGAATAAAAATGACAGGAAGGAGAAAAAGTGGAATAAAATAAGGGAAGAAATGATGGATATTATGGTCTGCTAAGAGGATTCATCTAGTTTAGAAAGCAGTACTGCTTGTGCTTGCCTTGTGTACAGCTGGCTGATTTTCATGAGCTTGAGAGAAAGTGAGATTAGAGGTTATCCTGCCACAGAAGCACAGAATAGTTAAGGTCAGAAGTGACCTCTGAAAGCCATCTGGCCCAACCCCCTGCTCAAGCAGAGCCACTTAGAGCCAGTTACACAGGATCATGACCCGATGGCTTTGTAATACTTCCAAGGAGGGAGAACCCCATCACCTTTCTAGGCAACCTATGCCACTGCGCTGTCACCCTCACAGTGAAAAGTGTTCCCTGTGTTCCATCTTGTGCCCATTGCCTGTGGTTCCATCACTGGTCATCCTGTAGTCCTCAAGGAACTCTCTGAGTTACTGAGATCTTTCAAAGATTACTGAGAGTGATCTTGCAATGAAATCAACTAGCACTTCTCTGTTCAGGTAGAAAATTTTACTAGTGTGGAATATACTTCTAAGCCTAAAACTTAGGTTCTGTAAGTAGAAATGCTTAGGAAACGTACAGCTCATAAAAGTTCATTGGTGTTTTGAGCCTCTTTGGGTATATTTCTGAAATTTTTAGGGGGTTTGGCCATAAATAAGAAGGATGCCATGATTTTTCAATACATGCAATTAATTTAAAAGGAATTGAAACAAAAACAACTTAGAATAGTATGTGTGTATAATTTGTGTACACACATGTTCACCTGTCCTTGTAAACATGAATTCTTAACCATTTTACTTTCAACTGAGGCTAGTATCAGCCAGCCTGTGATGTCTTCTTCAAAATCCTGCTTGCATATATGTTTATTTAATTCAGTTTTTGTTACTTTATGTGTGTGGAGACCAGCTCTTAGGCATGTTTGGGTGTCTAAATAATCTGTGCCAGCCCCTGTGACTTGAGAGAATAGGCTGCTCTGAAATTCACAGCGATCTTATGCTGCCCCCAGCGCAGTTTTGTTGATTATCATGGAGTAAGGAATAGGACTTATACATCAAACTTTAGTTCAGCAGCTCACTGAGAATGAAATTTCCTTCACTTCTGTCAAGTAGGACTATTCTTATTTTCAGTGTAACTATTTTGGTTTCATCCTGTGTGTTAGTGTGGTGAAGTGTTCGTGGACTGTGGCTTCTTGTTAAATAAAGAGTATCTTTATTGCAGTGAATCAAAACCTTAGCAAAGTTGGCCAAATGGCTTTCTACCCACAGGCAGAGGAAGCGCTACATGCAAGTAACACCCACAAACCAGTAGTCTTTACAAACTGGCATAATCACAGTTTACTTTCCTGAGATAGTGTTTCTGCTTTGCCCAGAACAGATATGTAGGTGGGTGAATGAAGCAATGTTCTAGAAAGCATTGCCCATAGAATAAATCCTCCACACTACCTGAAGGACAAGCTGTTAGCTTATATCCAGGTTATTTTTGGCTTCCAATAAATGATGTCTGGAAGAAATCAACAGTATTAATCGTTAGAGAAAGACAGGGTTTCAGAAGAAAACTAAAGCAAACAACTGGCATTATTATTGCTCATTAACTTTCATTGGCTCTTAGGCAATTATCAGTAAATGCATATGGAATGGCTATTGTCAAAATGTAGCAGCAATTAAATCCCATTAGGAGACTTCCAAAAGTCATTAACCCAAGTAGCGGGGAGTCAAGTAGCACTGGCTTTCTATTCTGCTATCAGAAATTGTTAGAAAAAATGGAATGGCCAACATAAAATGAACCCACAGAAACTCTGGGAATCCCAAGCTGATGCACTTGTTAGGCAGCAATGTCGGTGCAAAGGAGTGAACAGACCCTGGGCTTGTGCTGACTGAGCTGTACACTGACATAGCTGTGACTTCATAAAGGATGGCACTCCTGCAGTCAGACTGGTGTGCAGGTACTCCAATTCTGCATTAATGGCCCTTCAATATCTTTGTTTTTCTTACCAGGTTCATTGCTTTCACTCTTACCCCAAGATATCCCTTCTGCCTTAGCACTTCTTTAATATCTTCTGTTTCAATTTTTACTCTTCTGCTTTTAAGACTATGTTTTCCTGGGGACATATCCATTGGTATTTTCATAAAACTCCCTGTTCAGAGTGCTTGAGGACAGGTTTATATGTTTGCAAGGTAGTAGGCAGATGGNTGGGGGACGGTGCGCTAGCAAGGTCCTTCAGTCTGCTGTGTAGCTGGAGGTAGGGAATGGATATGCATGCAGCAGCAGACACACCACACTTACTGATGTGTTAGAAATGACAGAAGCACCTGAGAATGGTCACACTGGGATTAGGGGTTTTTCCCTCAGAAAAGGTGCCCAGATGAAGTGCATCTGCACCAATGTGTGCAGCATGGGCAACAAGCAGGATGAGCTGGAAGCCATAGAGCACCAGGAAATCTGTGATACAGTTGCCATCATGGAAACATAATACAAGAAGAAAGATGAAAAAGACATTGAGATGCTGGAGAATGCCCAAAGAAGGCCAATGGAGTTGGTGAAGGATCTGGAGCACAAGTCCTGTAAGGGATGACTGAGGGAGCTGGGGCTGTTCAGCCAGGAGAAAAGGAGGCTCGGGGGAGACCTTACAACCACCTGAAAGGAGATTGTGGTGAGGTGGAGGTCAGTCTCTTCTTCCAAGAAACAAGCAACAGGACAAGAGGAAATGGCCTCAAGTTGTGTCACAAAAGGTTTAGATTGGATATTAGAAGAAATTTCTTCACTTAAAGAGTTGCCAAGCATTGAAACAGGCTGCTCTGGGAAGTTGTTGAGTTGCCATCCCTTGAATATTTAAAAGACATGTAGATGTGGAACCTGGGGACACAGTTCAGTGGTGGACTTAGCAGTGCTGGATTGAGTTGAACTTGATGATCTTAAAGGTGTTTTCAAACCTAAACAGTTCTCTGATTCTGAGCTGTGTAAGATCCACTGCAGATCAGTTAACACATCCGCCTCTTTAATCCAGGAAGCTGGCATTGGTGGTCTATGAGGATAGAAAGCAAGGTATATGGCATTATACAGTCTTATTCTCTTCCCTTCTCAGCTCCACAGCAGACTTTGAGCCTTTTATCTCCCTAGAGGGAGAGACAGAGGGGGGTAGAAGAATGACAAACTTTTCTAGAATTTAGAAATCTCCTAACTAAGGAAGATTTTCTAGAAAATCTTATGCCTTTTTTTTTTCCAGTCTATTTATCTGATGGGTACGGGTAGGTGGCATCAGCTGAACCTGCTTCATCAATCTTTATACTAGTCTGGATGAAAAGAATTGCTACACTAACATGCTCAAGTCATTTTGATGTTAAGTCATATGTCAGATCATGAGGCATAGTTCCAAATGTTAGTGAAACGACCTTTCCACTGACAAATGGCACACCTTTCAACTTTCAATGGTTTTGTGGGGAGCTTATGTCCAGCCAGTCTTTTTCATATGTTTGGAAATAGGGAGAAAGTGCATTATTTTTATCTGGTTTATCTGTTACATTGTATGAGCTAGTTAAAGAACATTGAGGTAATCAGTAAATAGATTTATAACATGCATTTTGTACTCCAATTATGGACTAATTGTAGTGTATATCTTTCTCTTTAATGAAGACACTTTTAATACTTATAATAGATACGAGTAACCTTCATATATTAAGTTTGGACAACATTGAAGAGAAGCAAAGAGGCTAAAATGCCAACCTTGAATGTAACCTATTCATGTCAGACTCCTCAAAATCAGCCAGATTTGCCATTGACATGAATAGTCTTTGGATCAAGCCTAAAAGTAATTGAGGTGTATATCGTGCTTTCTCATAATTTTCTTCCTAATGAGTCATGTCTTCCTTTAAATTTTTTTTGTTTTTTGTGGGTGATACACAAACAGGTTATTCTAATTCATGTATGCATGCAATATTTTTGCTTTAACATTACAATAGGACTTGAGTTAAAAGAAAATTTTTACGTTATGTTCATAATGACAACTCATAAGACATATTTATCTTTTAGTGTATTATACAGTTCATTTATTGCTCCATATGTGAACATGAAACATGAACATTTTGTAAAAGAATTTTTTTTAAGAAATCAAGAGAGAATTAAAATTAATGTGGCTGAAGTGCTCTATGTATTAAGCTTCCCCTTGAGCCCAGCTTTCTTGCCTGTTAAAGATAATATTTTTCCAACTTTCAGTGATGAAAAGAAGAAAAGTCTGCCGTAGACACAGTTCAGATACAGGGAGCATTTTGGCATATTTGTTAACACACTTTGGTTTGCAGATAATGAGAACATTGCAAGCTGCTTGGGTCTTTTTTCTAAAAATGCCCACCAGAGACTCTTGTAAGTCACCATGGCTTTCAGTGACTGATTCCTGTGGAGCCTAAGATGGATTTAACAGTCATTGTCAGCTATTTCTTTTGCCTTTTGGTGCCTGTTTTGCTATCAGTGGGCACTATGCCAAAGTTCTTAGAAATCCACTGGCTTTAGGTGCCCTCCCCTTCACCCATGTATTTGTGGTTGCACTTTTGGTCATCTCCTCTGTGGTTGCTATTTTGTTCAGCTCCTCATCGATGAGAGCTGTCATTTTGAAGCACATCACATGATGCCATAGATTAGCTTGCATTGCCCCATCCTGGCTAGAAGTGAAATGGAACTAATGTCTGGCATATGGAAGAGGAATGCAGGACTGTAGTGGATGACGTGCATCAGACCTTGCTGTCCTTTGAAATTTTCAAGAAGCCAATTGTAAGCAGTAATAGAGATTTTTAAATTAATGTTACAATGTATGTTACAAATTAGAATAGCAAATCTTTCATTTTTGATAGCTGCTAGTCATACCATAAGCTTATTCAAGACTCTTCAGTTCTCAAGGTTTGCAGCTTTTTACTAAGAGCCAATGCACAGCAAGAGGTAACAGAGATTATGTATGCGGATCAGACAATCGCAGTGGCTGTCCTTCAAAATCAAGAGAAAGGAGTGGAAAATTACTTGAGCAGGCTTAACAAACAAGTGGAAAGAGGACCTTTCTCAGAAAAAGATTTGGGGTATTTTCATATGGTTTGTCTGTCTATTGTTTTGTTTTCCTTAATCTGACTCAGGGAGTCTTGTAGGGAATGAGGAAAAAACCAAGGGTGGGGCTGGTGAATAGGAGAAGCTTTTCATGTACACCGTTCATGTCAGAGAATGTATATGGATAACAATGTTTGGAATCTTTGAGTGTCTTCTTTCTAAACAAATCATGGAAGACCTGCAGACCACCAATGAGGGCAAGTTCCAGTTTTGAAGTGGAAACTGTCCTGTTTAGTACAAATAGCTGAGAAACACCCTATCTAGAAAAAATAGCTGGGAAGTCATACTTAGAAATGTATTAGATTTGTGTTTAGAATCCTGAGAGAGGATATGAGGGATCTCTGTGATTCCAGAACTCATCCATACCACTTCTGCCTGGATCATCCAGGAAAGCATCACTTGAAGACTCATCTGGAACAGATCTCTGATCTCTTGAAAGTCTCAATACGTGGTAATTTGATGAAATACAGAAACAGGTCATTGAGAGAGCCTGGTGCTTACTGAGTGCTGTCATCAGAGTGTTTCATAGCCCTGCTATGTTTCCTTCTGTTTCTGGCACACTGAATCTCAAGTTCTTTTTTGTAGAGTGCAGCAACTTCAATGTAAACAATACAGACAGGTGGACTAGTGGGATGGGGAAAAAACAAAAAGCAAAGTAGCATCATCATTACTGCTGATAGATTGTTACTAAAGATTTTGTTTTTTCTTTCCTTAGATTTTTGAGGAGATGTGGGAGTATAAGCATTTTGGGAGGCACAGGAGAATATTAGGGAACGTCCCCTTGCAGCCTGAGTATTTAAGCATTTTTAGAGATTCTTAACCATTACAAGGACAGGAAAGAGAACACAATCCTCAATCCCTAGTGTTTGTAATTGGCCAGGCAATTGTCTTCTTGGCATGTGTGGGCCAGATATGTGAAATCCAGCTGTCTTGCAGGGAATGGAGGTTTTACCACATGGACTAGCCTGAGAGCAGAGATGTAGTAGCCAGGAGCCAGCATCTGTCTCCTTTTGAATTCAGCTTCAAACCTATTTGTATTTGTTTGGGGTTTTTTCCCCCTGTTTCCAGTATCAGAAGTAGTGCTATGAATTCTGATAAGTCAGCAGACAAATCAACCTAATGAAATCCTCCTTTAGTTCCAGAGAAATTTCAGAAGCAGTTTTTCATGCTCAGTATAGGTAACCAAGTGCACCCTTCTCTGAAAATGCGCACCATTGAACTCCTTAGTTACAGAAAGATAAAGCAGTGCTTTTGAACTTTACTACTGTCACTTTGATCTCAACATGAGGTCTATCTCAATCTCAAATCTGTATTTTGCTTCTGTGCTCATTTCGTCTCTGCTTATAAAGTATGATTTGTTTTGTTTTATAATAATAATTTTCTCAACTAACAATTATATAATTTAGAAACGTCCTTGGGTTTTATTTTTTTCTTTTTTAATTGGAAAGGGATATCTTTGTAAGAATCTATATTTACGTTTACAAAGGTGTTTTTAGTCCTGTACAGATTAGGATTCTGTAAAAGCAGAGATTATTACTTATGCAAAGCCATGTAGTTAGCAGTTAACTTGAAAATCCAAACAATACTGCCTCTTGCTTTAACAAACCAGTTCCACAGCAGAGACTTGTCTCTTACTAGAATTGTAATAGGTATGAAAGGTACCACCTGATGCTCTAATCACCACCCTGTAAAAGCAAGCAGGGCACAATCTGTAGGAACATGAAAGCATGTCAGTTTTGAGTACAAATGCAGCATTCAAACTACAATGTGAGGAAGAGATGCTTGTGGTAGAAGCATCTGCTACAGGCTTTGCACAAAACAAATATAATTGCAGATTTCCAGTGCTATCAAAGGTTTAGAAAATGTTGGTCCCCAGCTCTATCAGTCTAATAACTCTCCAAACTCTGCCCTGCTTTAAAAAAAACAACAGTTTGCAGCTCAGGCTGAAAGGCAATTCTCCAAACACACAGTGTGATATACTATGTTCATTGCATAACTAATATTGAAAATTAATGCTTTTAATATACAGATGTTTAACACTGAATTAATGATATTAACAAGCTCAAGATGAGTAGAAAGACATTTATTTTCTTTAAAGACTCCAAAAGAAAACTTACATTTAGGGTACTGTCTTTGACAGTAAAGGTCAGTCAAAGACAGTGAACATTGCTGTTAGGTTTCACGTGCAGATTGCCACTGTGGTTTATACTGTTGATATTACATCTGAAAGATCATTCAATAGGCAAAGCAAAAGCTGTGCAAGCAGGCATAGCAAAACAAAGAATTCATTCACCCATCAGCAGGCAGGTGTTCAGCCATCTCCTGGAAAGCAGGGCTCCATCATACTAATGGTTACTTGGGAAGACAAATGTCATCACCCCTCTTCCCTCTTCTTCACTCAGCTCTTATTTGCTGAACGTGATGCCATGTGCTATGGGATATTCCTCTGGTCAACTGGGGGCAGCTATTGTGACTGTGTCTCCTTCCAGCCTCTTTTGCCTGTCCTGTGCCAGGCCGAGAATTGAACTTTGATGATTCTTGTGTGTTCCTTCCATCTCAGACTATTCCATGCCATCCCATCCCATTCCATTCTCCTTGTGCACCCCCAGCACACCTGCAGGTGGGCCGGTACAAGAACTAGAAAGGCCTTGGTTTTGTGTAAGCACAGTTCAGTAATACGAAAGCATCCCTATGTTATCAATCCAAAGCTTATCCCCATAGGTCCTGTGAATATGATTAACTCTATTCCAGCCAAATCTCGCCCACCTGAGTGGAAAGAAAGCTGGTGAGGCTACACTGATCCCACCAACAGTGCTCATAGTTAGCAGTAATGTTTTGTGAGCCTTTTAAGGCTCATTAAGTTTAATATCTCCTTTGTAGAAAGCTGCTGTAGTGGGATTTTTGTTGCCTAACTTTTATTTTTTATCATTGTAATCCTGTTTATGGTGACAAATTTCATTTTTGAAGACTGGTGAGTGAGTAGGAATGGAGGACAGTCCACTTATTTATATTCCCTTAAATGTACAGTAAACACTGAAATAAAAATTCTTTGGAGGGAAGGGAGAGGAAGAGAAAATAGGCGATAAGGAGGGCAGTCTTATAATAGCAATTTTTAATTACTTAATGGACACTAAAGCAGTGGGAAAAGGCAAAAATAAAGGCTAAACACATAAAGATTTTGAAGAGGCATTTTCATAAGACTTCATTCAATATACTTTCAAATTTACACTGAGTAACCTATATTACTGATGCTAAAAATGGTTTTCTTAAAATATTTTGTGATAATCTTGTATGCTTTTTCTATAATATTTTTTTAATACAAAAATACTCACATGAGGGACTCATCCCTCTTAATACACATGAGCCCTAGAGCAGATTTTTATTTTGTAGGGGTTAATTCTGTGACCTGTGGTGATCAGGTGGTGCTCTGCATTAAAGACTTTCTAAAGACAGTTTGTAATGAGGGACACCATTTTGTATAAACCTAGGAAAAATATTAGGGGAGAAGAAGTAAAGAAGGAGGAGGGAAAAGGATCCAGCTTAGAGAATATGTTGCCAGAAGTTTTTCAATGTATTGGGGCTGGTCTGGTTTTTGGGTCTTTTGACCCACATTCTTCTGACAAGCAAAAGAAAATAACTTCTTCCCTTCCGACCCCGTCTTCTCTTCTAACCCTACCAGCCCATTTAATAAAAGAGTCTCTTTTCATCCAAACTCTTGTGTGTACTCAGAGTTTATTTTGATCCTAATACAATTAAGTTCACCTAATGTTTGTTTGCTCAGAAAAACATTATATTGTTTTATTGAGGTTTGCTAGCAAGGAAGTGCAAAAGTCATTTTCCTTTGCTTGTCAGAAGTATTTCTGAGATGGAAACTTTCTTAATGGTGCATTCTTCCAAAGAGATCCCTCTTCTTTTTTCCTTTTCTTTTTTCATTTCTAGCTCAGATAGTTTGTTGTTGGTTTTCATTTTTTTTTTTGTCTTATGCCCCTAATGTTTTACAATATTTTCAAATAACCTTACAGCACTTACAGACAGATTCGCTTCAGCAAACTCTTGTTATAATGTGTTGTTTCTAAATACTTTTACCTGTTCTCAGCCTTCTTTTAAATGCATCTGAAAGCCACAGGGAAATACCTTCAATTTTAGTGTTTTCCTGTCTTGATCTCTGTAGATGATATTGATGACTGAGCTGTTCTCAGTTGATGACTGCTGAAAGCATCATAGTAAGTGAAGACAACTACTGCTTATATGTTTTTTTCACTTCTTTGGCTCCAACACTAAACAGCTTTGAATATCTTATTAGAATGAAGTATCATTTAATGCTATCAAAGCCAGACGCTTTTGCAACTTTATAGCGGCAAGGAAGATGCAAGACACCTCCAGGGTGTGCTTTCAGTGAGCAGTGAGTGGCAACAGAAATAATCAACAATGTTCAAACATGTATGCATTACTGAAGGTATTTTAAATTTTATTTCTTTGGAATCTGTAACACCAGCAGATTTCAAAAGATCGGGGAGACAGGGTGAAGTTCACCATGAACACAATGTGAACTTATGAACCAGAGTCCAGGAGAAAAAAGGTGCTCCTAACAGCCTTTTTGGAGGCTAATCAAATACTTTCTGGTCTTTCTGTAATGATTATTACTATTATTATACATACTTACATTATCAGAATTCCCAATAGAATCAAAAAGGACATCTGCAGAGAAATATAAAGTTTTTGGTGTTGGTACCTGATTGCTTTTAATTGAGAGGACATTAATGTATGAATTTAGTGAAAATCATACACGAGTAGGCAGACAGAGCGAGTCAGTGTTACAGTGCAGTGCGTTCCCCCTTGTTTCCATATAAACAAGCTTTTCAGGATTGGCAACAGGTTTTCATTTTGTTTTCTGTTTTATAGTGTAAGGCTTATCTGGCCTCCGTCCCCCTCTGTGAAGAGCAGACAAAAATCTCCCCGAGCTCTGACTTAGCAGCGGGTCTCCCCAGGCTGTAGTGAGGCCTGCACAGTGCTAGATAAGAAAAGAGTATACTTCAAACAGCTTGGCTTTAATCAGCCAGCAAGGCTTCAAGCTCAATGTTAGAGCAAAGGAATGCAGTTCAGAGGCTTGCTTACATTAAATGAAGTTAAACCAGACAGACTCACTTAATTCTTACTTTTAAAAAGCTCTTGAAGTGCTGTTTTAAACTAGTTACTTTGTGATGCCGCTGAGTGAGGCGGTTAATCTGACTCATCAGAGAGGGAAAGCAGCAGAGCCCTTGGGATTCTTTCGGAGAATTGCTGGTCTGGCCTTTGAAACAATTTCCTTATATCTTATTCATACCTTTTCAGCATAACATATTGTATCATCTATTATCTTTAACCAGAAGATTCACCTCCTCCTTTCATACCACTGTTAGGGCAATCCTTGTAAGGAATGTAGATGGCAGCTTCATTGCTCTAGGAGGCAATACGTAGTCTTTTACTTTGCACACAGGAACTACTCTTATGTGATTCAAGGTCGGGGTTAGCTTGTGACTTTAAGGGCAGTGAATGAGCTGACAGTGGAATTTTACATTGCAATGAACTCCTCATTGTGCTGAGAAAGGACATTGGAGACTTTGAGGAAATTATTGTAGAAAGCTGAGGAAAAAATCGACCCTTATCTATTTTCCTTATTTGCAAGCCTCTAAAATTAGAAGATAGTCAATGTTATCTGTAGTATATTTATTATAGTCCATGATTTTTGAAAACAACATAAGTGGCAAATAAAAAATAGAGTCTAAAATCCAAACAGAATGTACCTAGGAAATCCTGTATTTATAGAAACTATTCCAAAGTGGTTCTCTATTAAGGATCTCTTTCCTAATTAAGTGATTAGCCAATCACAGCAATCAATTTATGCTAATGATAGGGCTAATAGTGAATTCCCAGTTGGGGTTTAAATCCATGGCTGTAAGCTCAGAAGCATCTGTTCTAATGATTAAACCATTTGCTCTGTATATATCTGATACTAGCTCCATCAGCCAAACTGAAGATAACTTAACTGTAGCTCTTTCACCGTAGGCAGAAAGTAAAGCATCTGAGAAAAGAATCTTGTACTGACAAACTCTTCATAGCTATATATTTTTGTCATTGTGCTCTTTGAACTATTGCTGAGACAAAAGCAGGTCTGCAGTGCTTAGAACTGTTTCCTTTCCTCCATCAGAAACAAAGGTCACCTACCAAAATGATGAAGGCTCATACTGAGCATTGAAGCCTTTCCGGAGCTCGTGTACGCTTACCACTGATGTATGTGGTTGCATTGACAAAATAATAGCCTTAAATCCAAGTATTCAGGGGGCTTGTGGAGGTGGAAGAAATGTCAGTAGGATGCTGGAGGAGTTCTGTGGGAGTGAGAGGAAAGAGACCTTTCAATAAGCAGTTGACATCAGCTTTTTATGATTCCAACCTTACCAAGAAACACTTTAGAAATCAAAATAAATTAACATTTATAACTCTATGAAATGAAAGCAACACTTTTTATCTGTCTGAAGCCCAAATGTAGATCTTGTCCTCCCATCTGTCTCTTTCCTCTAGTTACTATAATATATTTAGTATTCTTTTAAAAATGAAGCTATTTTTAAAAAGATATATATATAAGTTTATATTTAAGACAATTGCCTATATATAATGTCCCATCTGTCTTAGAGATTTATGTAATTCACTTAAGATATGTTTACAGGCATTTGTTATACCAAGCAGGATTGGTTGGTTCAGTCTATATTCAAGCATCTATTTCTTATTTTTCACCACAGATGCTTTTTTGGAGAATTTTGGGTCACTGCCTCAATCTGATATATTGTTTTCAAAATAGAGCTTTTGCAATAAGGCATTGTTGCAAGAACGAAAAATGCAGTTTGGAATACGGCATTAACAGAAAGCAATTTGTCCTCAGAATATGATTTAATTTATGCCAGATTTTTTTTGTTTAAGTAGTGGACTGCTACATGAGGCAGGAAAACCAAGCATTACAAACAAACAAACAAAAAAACAAAAAACAAAGTCCTTACTCCTAAAAAAAGAAAACCCTGTATTTTCCAAGCATGTCCTCCTGTGATGTCATGTGAAGGAGAGGAGATATATATTATGGGCCTACTGTATTTGGTTTGGCTACATACCATTAAAAGAGACCTGAGATTCGGAATTGAGTATATTAAAATGACTGCCTTTTGTGTTTCCATTGACAATGGCCCATTATCATCTGGGCTTTAACTAAGCAATGTGCATCTTTTATTATCTTTATTTCAAAAATTAAATGAAAATGAAAGTTTGTCAGGAGGACTGAGGGATGCAAAGGTCCATGGAGAGTGACGAAGTGGAAGAAGAGGGAAGGAGTTCCAATAGATAAGGAAAATATGGAGGAGAAAATGTAAGGCAAGTGATAGGAAGAGAACAGAAAAGTAACAAAGTTCGTGAGACGAGAAAGATGCTTCCACACTTCTGTTTTTGAAGTGAAAATTGTAGAGTGATTATTAAGTGGAACTGACTGCAGAATCTGGTAGGGTCAGAGACAGAGGGACAAGCAGGCTTAGAGAAAAGCTAGCACATGAAGCATTTTGTCCTGTTCAGCCATTACCCCAGGTTTAGTGTCCCAAATTGAGAGACCTGCAGTTACAAGTCAGAACTTTGCAGCACTCCAGCAAGCTGAGAAAGAGGAAACTGCTGGGGATGATATTTAGAAGAGGGAAGAAAAATGTGATAGAGTGTAGCACTTCAGACAACAATATGAGGCAGGAAACGGTGCTAATTTCCTTCCATGACAATCATATGATTTGCTTGCATATCCAGCAGAAGAAAGATACAAGGATTTTTTTTCCTTCCCTCCCCTCTCAATTTCCCCCTCTCCATTCAGTCATCTGTTCTGCAGTGTGCTGTTCTCTTCAGTCAGGAATGACCGACCGGTTATTGCCAATTCCAGCCTTCTGGGAGATGCTCTTGTACTGGGCAGCTGTCTTCCCAAAGACGGTGGCATCACCTTCCTAAAAACCTCTTACTTTGCTATTCTCAAGGCTGCAGGCTCGAGCTTGTCCCAGAAAGCAATCATGCAGTTGTCACTCAGCGTGCTGCCACCATATGCTAACTTGGTGGAAAGATGTCTGCAGAGCAAAGGGGATTGTCCACTCTCCCAGTCCGTGACGGTGTGGGTGCACATGTGCAGCCATGCAGGTGGAGTCTGTGTGTGTACAAGGCAGAGTTAGCGTGAAATGATTCAGGCGTCCATCAACAGGGAGAGTTTGTTGGTCACATACGCTGTGTGTGACCATTTAACATTTAACCTTTTGCATTTAACATTTTTCATTTTTCCTTACAGAGGATCTTAAAACCCATAGGTCATAAAAAAACCCCAAACAAACAAAAAACCCCATGAATAAAATAAGAATGCTTGGGTGTGCTATTGGGGTCAACCCAATAATTTCAGATATCATATTTGTGTAAGTGGAAATACTGGTTTATTCACATCTAATCATTCTCATTTTCAGCAGCTGAGATGAGCTACATCTGGAGGCAGAAACATAATAAAGATTCCCCTGATACTGATAGTCTGTGAGAGTAGAAACTATTTTAGAGCATTTAAATGACAGTCTTTTTCAAAGTTGTTAGCTACTAAATCAGCTTAATAGGCATGCTTCAAAACTCCACTGGGAATCATCCTTCTCTTTTTTTTTTTTTTTTTAGACACAGACACAAATCTTACTTTAAAAAAATATGCAAACACAAGTGAATACCAACATATTCCAGCAGTCATATTTTGAAATTCCCTTGTGTCTCACTGAGGACACTTAATTCATTGGCACTATTCACATCAGTGAGGCAAGGACAGTAATGGAAGAAAAGTGTAAAAACACAATTTAGGCTTCTGTTTGGAAACTGAAGGGCAAATCTCCCAAGGCTCTCTATGGAAATGGAAAGCTTTACCAGTTTGTTTTTTTTTTTCTATTGTTGGATCCGAATCACTCCTTGTATAATCTTTTCTTCCAAAACAGTAACAAGAATTCTTTCCCTGTGATTTGTGGGCTAAGACAAGAATATAAAATGCTGCTCTTTTTCACCTTTTATGAGGTGAATGGGTCAAGACAGATGTCTTGGTTTTATTTTTGCATATAGACATCTGCCTTTGGAACAGTGCTCTTGAATTAATTCCCAAAACAGGTGCATGGTACATCTTTTACCAGGAAGAGACACCACCATTGGCACATTTCTGCAGCTTTCTTTCCTTATGAGCTTAGAGTGACATCATTGGAATTGTTAGAAGGATTCCCTACTTTTTAAAATATGCTCGTTCCATCACAAGGAAACAACATTATCAAGCTCAGTTTTTTTGTACATTGGACAAGTAGCTAAAAGGTAGGGATGATTTTATTGCTGATGGTTGGGATGGGATTTTAAATAGTGATGCTAAAATCCCATCCCTGGAGGTGATCCGAATTAGTGACCATCTCTGAGGAGAGGAGATCTCTGTCTCTCAAAAATGTCTCGCATGAAGGGTGGGTTCCCATTCCTCATGTTACCTTCTGTCTCCAAGTAGCAATAACCAAAATCGTTGTTGCTGTTGAACTATATTGTGCATTATCAGTCCAGTGGTTAATTAATTTAACATTGGCTGTTAAAAAACAGAGAAATAAGGACCATAAAAGTTCTAAAGTTAAAAAAACCCCATACATCTTCAAATTATCAACTGTCAATGAATTTTCTAATTAGATCACTGTCAAAAAAAGTCGTTGCTATAACTAAAAGGTCTAAACAAGACTAATAGCAATTCTTCCAAAAAACATTTTACAAGTTGACAGATTTGGTTTAGGTTTGGATTTTTTTCAATGTTGTCAGAGTATGACCGGAAAGGAAATTTACGCCTTTTTTATTACATAGTTTCCGCTATGAAAATTGCCTTTTATGCATACAGATTCTAGAGCTGTACAGTTTTGGAAAGTTATTGAAGCCAGATTGCCTGATTTTAGAAAATGCTCACTGATGTCTGGACTATCACACAGTGCACAAGTTCCTATGAAGCCATTGTGTGTGGCTGGCATGATGCAAACTTGGCATATTTCTGCAGAGATTGGTGATTATAATGTGCAAATGATGTAGTAAAGGACATAAATCAAAGGTGTATTTAAAGGCAAGCAGCAGAGTTACAACCTGTCCTAAATTATGATCTTTGTAAGAAGGGCTGACAATATTCCGAAGGCAGTAAAGGACCTTAATACTGATTTTTATGTAGAAGGTGTGCAATTAGAATGGTGAAGGCAGTGGCAGAAAAACTGCCAAGTGAGGAAAATATAACGAGGTCTCACTGATGCCTACTGCATGCTGCTAATGGTTTTGCTTCTGCAACAGCGGAAGTATCCATGCATGGAAAGGTAGAAACAACCACAGAGGTGGTTGAACACTGGAAGGGAAACCTGTGGCCCAGAACTTACTCTCTGCATTTGGAAATCTGGACTTCTTTCTGACAGTGAAGTGGAATTTGATCCTTCACATAGCATCAAGATGTATACACTTACAGACCTGGAAAAATAGACAGAAATCCTGAATTACCGGAATTTTGAAGGAAAGTTTGCAGCAAAAGCAGTCATTTAATTGAACAGAAATTGAGCAGGTAGGAGCTTTTCATTTAATGTGAGATTCTTTTCTAAACACTTTCTAAATACTTTGAAAAGGCATATAGCTGTTGCCTGTCAACTAAATTGGACTAGTGTTTTGATGCCACATATTTTTATGCACCACTGGAGCAGAAATGAAAGCTGTCAATAATAACCTTGGCCATACAGGTGCACACCCACTTACATTCTAATCTTTATAAAAACTATTCCATACTTCACTGCTGGAAGGTGAAACTAGGGACAGAAAACATATGAGCCTTCCAGAGCCTATACGCTGCAACTCACATTTCCTCCTACCAGGGAAGAAATTCTATTTTGTTTTATTTTCTAAGAACAGAGGAAAAAAGAGTTCAAATACTAAACACATTCAGTGTTCCTGTCAGTGCCAGACTTGTGCACTTGAGGACTTCTGTGTGACAAGAAAGCAAAAGCTATTGTTATCTGGTAGTCCTGCTTGTCATTCATCCTGCTTCAATAGAAGAGAAAAGAACATAAAAAGTGGCAACTCCTGCAAGTGTGCAAATGATGCCTCCCATTGGCAGTGGGCTTTTGGCTGGGATTCAATGTAGGCACCAAAGCTAGGGCTAGCCAACACTTAGCATGTTTGTTTATGTACATTATATACACTGGAAACATATGGTCCTTGTAGTTTGTTGCTTTCTGAAGGGACTGGCTTGTACTCTTCCAGAATTAGATGAAAGCATATGAGGAAGATCACAGAGGAACACAGATTGCGACAGACAATCACAAATCTGTGATTGACACAGATGTTCCACAGGGCATATGAAGTGCACCTTCACTCCATAAATCACCAGAATTTAAATCTACTGAACTTTCCTCTTAAAGAAATATGTATTTGAAAATGTAATTACCATGGGTTTTAGTAGTTGTTGTATTATAATTTGCATGAAGCAGACTTCAAGTACCACATGCATTTCATTTTCATGAGATTAATGTTGTTATGTGTGGTCCTTGGAGGGCAAGTGAAGTTCTCTCAGCTTCCCACTGGAAGTCTTTCTTTCAGTAGTATTTCTAGCCATTAAATGATACTAGATGTCAGACTTAGAAGTTACAGAATTGTGCATAAAGGAAGACATCAAGGGAGGGTCACAGTCTTCTCTTGGGAAATATGTGATGTGATTATTGATAAAATTTCATATATTGTAATACTTTAAAAACATTATATGGAAATAGGAACATCAGCCTCCTGCCTTCAGTTTAAAAATAAAAAAATATTTCTTTTTTGGGAGGATGTAAGAGCACAAAATTATTTCTAATGTGATTGACACAGTTATTTCAAGAGTTATTTTGAAATTCTGCATTGTCCCTACCGAAGGGGTCGTTTGAATAGGGGATTTAGAGGGGGTTAGAGTGTTGTGTACACATCCATAAATATGTGTATGGACACAGCTGGCCTACCACACATTTGTCCAGACATGCAGGAACTCTACAGCTTGATGTTTAAAAGAATGAGCTGAACGTCGCCTTTTCAATGAGCGTAATATTTAAATGTTTCCAGAGTTTTTTTGCTAATAGGATTTGGCAAATTATCACGCTAAATTCCATGACTCTGAACCTGGCAACCAGATTTATCACCTGCAAGTGGCTGTGAGTCCAGCACACGCTCACATTCACGCTACGCGTTCAGCACAGAGCTTGTTCTAGTTAGGATCCTATTAGCTGAATTACTTTGTAGCAAATTATAAACATCATCATGATTAGAGGGACCAAACATTTCCCTGTTAATTTCTGCAGAACAGTAGCTCTGAGCATCAAAGCTACCATTGCAATTACGAGGAAATTGGGTTGCTGCACTGTATTGACAAGCAGCGCTATGAATAGCACAGGTGTGAATACCTGCTCTCCTGGGGAAAGCCAAACACAGCAGAACGGGAGTCTCCGTGGATCACACGTGGGCTAACTGAAGGGACTGGTAATTTAAGCTACTTCCGAAGTAAATGAAATCAGACAAATGGTAAGGTGGATTTCACAACTCTTTAGGATGCTTCTATTTCATAATTTGCCGCATATGTGTAAGTACCTCAGCCCCATTGGAAATGACAGTGGTTGCGAGAGTGGCATCCAAGGGCTAAATTTGGCCTGACATGTAATAAGTGACATAACTACACCTGGGATAAAAGTGTTAGGAATACAAAATGCATCTCTCTAATAATTCCATCTTGCTTTTTCTGCTTCCCTACTGTCAAGGTACCTGCTGGAGTGGGAATCTCCTTGACACAGAGCAGATAAATAATGTTGTTCTCATAAATGAGCTGTTTAGAGTGCCTTGTTACACTGTGGTTTGGTTTTGTTAGCTTTTTTTTAATTTGGGCTATTCTGAACATCCCTTTCCCATGTTGCAAATTATTGCAGTGACTTTCAGGTAAGTTTGCTAAAGCTGTATTTGGCAATTGTTAGCTAAATCTGGTTAATGTCTTTGAAGCAAAATATGAGAAAAAGTTGAGTTTGTGCGACCCTAGCAGTAAGGCAAGGCTGGGAGTATCTGTGTTTGCTATTGTCCAGAGAGTCAGAAAGCTCTACCAGACCTTTTGTAGCTCTTTTATTTTCTCTTCATTATTTTTCCCCCTGAAAATGTCTACTTTAGATGAACAAGCTGATTAGGAAAACTGTTAATCACTCAATCTTCCACCAAACCCAGTTAAAGGATAAGGAAGCCTGCTGTATGGGGGAAGGATGAGAGAACTGGGTTTGTACAGCCTTGAGAAAAGAAGGTTTAGGGGAGGCCTTAACCCCATTCAGGTATTTAAAGGATGCCCACAAAGAAAATGGAGGCTCCCTTTGTACGATGAGTAATGTGAAAAGGCAAGGGGTAATGGGTTCAAGTTACTCACAGGGACATTCCAGTTGGATAAGAGGAAAATTTTTCACTATGAGATCAACCATTAGAATAATCTTCCCTGGGAAGGGGTGGTTTCCTTGATGTTGGACGATTTTAAGATTCAGCCAGACAGAGTGCTGGGCCGTCTTGTCTAGAAGATGCCTCTGCTGAGAAAATTTGGACCAAATGATCCATGAGTGGCCTTCCAAACTGGCACTCTATGACTGGATGATTCCTGTGTTAGTCATGTCCTATCGCTGTACAACTCACCACTTTGTTTCCTAATTTGCTGTAATCTCCAATTTTAAATACATTTCTTTTCCAGATCTTGAATAAGGGAGCTTCTTATTGCAGGTCTACAATTAGGGGACTCAGTATTGTTTGAGTGAGAATGCAGAGGAAAAAGTTGGAAGGGATATTTCTTAATTTTATCAGTCTACATTGCTATATTTATATACTTTTTATTAAATTGTAATTTTGAGAACAGTAGTTTTTATTTTTCCCTGTAAGTCAGGAAGTATGAATTTTCACAAGGGCATTTGAAGTCAAACAGATTATAAAAAACCCAGTAATAATAACTAATATCTGATAGTTTTAATCATTAGTGTAATGTCAGCAAGGTTAAAAAAACCAAACCCTCCAGCCCTAATACAAGCAATGATACAAGATATGTAGCAAATGAGCATAATGTGTTTCTGTTTTGTATTAGATCAGTTACTGTACAGAATTGGTGTTTTAGCTCTCATTTGTACTTCTGATAAGTGAATACCTTAGACTGAGCATTTTGCATGTGACAGCTGCCTTCAAGGACAAACACAAAGGCTTGTCGTAGGTCTCAGCACGCTGATGTAATGCTGCAAAAAACATCAGGATATTGTGAAGAAATAAATAACTGGAGCCTCATCATTATGATAGTTAATGGCTTTAGGGATGGCACTAAAGCAGACAATATGGTCACAATGAAGTCTCCATCTGTGTTGCTGCTGTCAAGGGAAATAGTTTTACAACATTTCTTATCTCTCTTTTGGTCCCTGTGACAAGTAGTCCATGAGGTGTTCAGGCCCTGCACTGAACTAACTAATGAAAGATGATAGGACAGGAATTGATAAGTGAATTTACCTTGACTGTAAACCCTGCAACGTCAGATGGCAACTCCCACTCTTATCCTTTTTCTAATCTTTCTTTTAGTATGGTGGCCCTGAAAACCTTCACACACAATTCTGAAATGTCATTTTCACAGTGATTCAGAAGTGATCAGAAAGGCAACCAAAATGACATAGAGAGCATGGCTAAATTAATGGGCTGTCAAAAAAGTATTCTCACTTGGAAGGATTTCAGGCTTCTCTCAGATCTGATGTTAACCCAGAAAAAAATCTTGACAAAACTGAATTCTATTAATTTTCAATAGAAAAGTTGGAGTTTCTTTATTAAAAGTTTTTCAATATATTTTTGGCTCATAACTAGACTGTTTGTGTTTATTCCCTGTTCTGGGGACAGGCGATCCCTAACACAGTTCTGAAGCCTGATCCCAGAGAGAGGTCAAGAGGGTTACTCATATGAGTGAAGTAATATACAAGCTTAAATGTGAGCACAGTGGGAGACACAGTTTAATGATCAGGTTCACTCTGAGTAAGAGCTTTAAATGCTCATTTGAAATAGTCCAAGCTGTCTGGGAAAAAAAAAAAAAAAAAAGAAAAAAACCACCCAGCTAATTAAACAAACATCCCTTGACAAGCAGCCCTTGCCTCTCAACCTCAACAAGGCTGTGTTGCAAGGTTGCTGATATATCTGAAAAATACTGCATAAAAGGTATTTTGGAGGTAAGGTCTTACAATGGTTTTAAGCACCAATTAAGGAACAGAGAAGTAAAGTCTCAGCAAGCAAGGACAAAACCCCAACTTTTAAAAATTACATTTATATTTTTAAAATTAGGTTCATATTTTTAAAAACTTTTGGACTGTCTAACTTGGTGTTTCTTGTTTCAGTCTCACTTTTCTGGTTTGGGACTGTAATTCAGGATTATTCTTTTTTGTGAGACCACCCTCATGATTCTATAAAGGTAGTGGAGCACAATCCTGCTTTTGAACTGACTTGGTGTCAAGAAGTGATGGCTTAATCCTTCCTCTTCTGACTTCCTACATTACTAACTTGTATCACTTTATTTTCCCAATTTTCATGGTGTCTAGTGTTGTGTCTTATGTGCTCTGCAATATTCAAGCTCAGAACCAATGTCATTAAATTATAGCAAAGAACTCATGTCCTTCTTAATCCTTAAGCCTGTTGGTTGGGTAAACTCTGAATGAGCGCTTAAGAATTTTGAAAATAGTATCTAATATCCAAATCTTGAATCATATCTTACTCTGTGCTAACTCCAGTAGCCAGAAGCACAACCAGGCTTCAATGCACACAGATTGTAGATGGGATGAGTTCCTGTCTAGGGTGACTCTGAACAGAACAGAGAAAACTAGCTGAGACTTTACAGACGCACAGCATTTTATAACACAAAGTGACAAGAGTCCTATCAAATGTGATCAAACAAGTATCAGTTTCTACAGGCTCATAAACAGAGACTTAAACTTGTTCACCTTGATCTAGGTCACCTAACTGAACGTAATTTTAAAAGGTGGCTTGTTTGCCTTTTCTTCAATAAAGAAAGATGTATATGAGGAGGGCCAAATGTTGAAGAAATGTCTAAGGTTCTCTTACTTGTTTGATGTTGGTGTGAAGGACAGGAATTGAGAACAGAACAAAGAGAGCTGTAAACCTGAACACTTAAATAACCTCATTAATCATTTATGCTATGAATCAGGGCATATTACCTAAGGTTTTTCAGACCAGAGCTAGATCTTTGTCACTTTTTAATTTTTTTTTCTTTTTAATAGTGGAAGTGAAAATTAGAAGTAAATGCTGTCTTGAAATGATTTTCTGAAAAAAAAAAAAAAAAAAAAGACTTTTTTTGGAGGAAAAAACCCTCAAACAGTACTTTGGAAAATGTTCATCTGGAATCTTTCAGATGCACAGAGATTTTTTTTCCTTTCTTGGGGGTGGGGGATCAAAGGGTGCATACATTCTGAATTTCTGGACTAGAATTTGTGAGAAGTTACTAGCTCTCAGTAAACTAAAATCAGATGCTCACTTAGCTCCACAAATAGAGTAAGGGAGTAGGAGTTTATAGTCTCCTTGTATTTTTGGGAGAATGAGTCAGTCCTCCTACAAATGTCAAAATGATTAGCTATGATTGTTTTACAGTGGATTTTCTGGATAACAAAGGCCACCTATTTGATATAAGCATGGAATAATTAGTTTGCACACTTTAACATATGGTTTGCCTGCAATAGTAAAGAGAAATTATTAGGAAGTATAAGTAGGGGTTAATTCTATCTCTGAAGTCAAGGAGACTGTACGTAGTTCTCAGTTGAGTCTATTCCATGTTCTCTTCAAAGAAAGTAATGCTTAAGTCACATCTGATAAATTTAAAGCAATGTCTTTGTGCTGCTTCTAGTTCACCTCTTGCAATATGATAAGATGGGTGCTTCATCTCAGTTTGAAATGTATCCCTTCCACAATGACAGTTCTGCAAGGTGGCAACTAATGAGTCATGTAAACATAGAAGTTTACAGCCAGATTGGATAGTGACCAAAAAGCTGCCAACTTCTGCTAGAAAAAAACCAGATTCTCTCCTCGCGATTCCGAGCTGCTGAAATAAGCAGTTGTGCACCTGCTTTGTTGCTTTCCTGTCTTTGTGCTTTCTCATTCCGTAATGATTTTTGATGGGAAGTTTAGTTTCTCCAGTTCCATGGTGCCTTGGCTCCACAGCCCCAAGCTGGGTGACAGAGCTCTGCGCGGGTGCGATGCAGGGCTTCTGGGAAGGCGCAGTGACACCCATCTGTGTGGTCCAAGCTCCAGCCATACCACCCACAGGTGCTCACACTGTGTGCTGAGACTGCTGCAGGAAGATGCATACAGCACGAGCAGCTTCTGTCTGAGCTTACCTTGCCTGAGACTGCAGGCATAGGCTCAGTAAGGAGGGGTGAGAACAGCTCTACAGTCACCTTCGTCATACACTCCGCTTCCGGTGCTTGTAAGAGGGACAAAATTATTCTGAGACCTCCACAAACATTTCTGTATGGAGTGATTAGGGTTTAAAAGTCTCTTGTCCAGAAATTTCAGCCAAGACTTCCATGACCTGAAACCTCTGATTACAAATAATTATATGCTTTGGTTGAATGGTTCTTTTTGAAGATTTTGTGTGTTCTGTTTTGTCTTGCAATACATTTATTTTGTTGGGAATACTATACCTAGTCTGTAATTTTTCACAACTGGTTTTGGAAATTACATTTTATGCCATGTTCTATCCTTCTCTCTTTTCTTCTGGCTTTTAAATCTTAAAACAATATCTCTTAATCAGCATTCACTTAAAACCTACTTAAATGTTTACAGAAGTAGTTTTCTGCGGTGTCTCTGAGAAAGACATGTCTTATATATCTTATATATCTTATATTAACTTCTGTAGAATCAGGTTTTGAATGATATGTGATGTTTATTTTAGTCGAAACAAAAACCGTCCCATTCTTAACCTTTAGAGGAATAGAAACTCAGTGATCGTCCTGTTGTAAAACAGCACCACAAAGTTATCTGGATTTGTTTAAATTTTAAATATACATTTATAAATAGTCAATGTGTAACCTAGATAAAGATTCCTGTAGTGCATATTTCAGTTAGTAGAACAAGATAACCTCCTCCTACTGTGAAGAATTTCCACTAAGCTGTATTGTTCCAGCTGTTTAAAAAGTACCAGGCCAGACAACAACAAACTCAAAGTGTGCATGCCTTAATCATAGAACAATCACAGAATCAATTAGGTTGGAAAGGACCTCTGAGATCATTGAGTCCAACCTTTGACCAATCACCACCTTGCCATCTAGACCATGGCACGGAGTGCCACAGCCACACTCTGTCTTTTCTTAAACACCTCCAGGAAGGGTGACTCCATCACCTCCCTGGGCAGCCCATTCCAACGTCCAACCACCTTTTCTGTGAAGAAATTCCTCCTGATGTCCAACCTATGCCTCCTCTGGTGGCTTGAGGCCATTTCTTTTTGTCACTAGTGGCCTGGGAGAAGAGACTGGCACTCACCTGATTACAGCCTCCTCTCAGGGAGTTGTAGAGAGCAATGAGGTCACCCCTTGTCTCTATGCTAAAAAACCCCAGCTGCTCCTCATAGGACTTGTGCTCCAGACCCTTTCCCAACTTTGCTGCCCTTCTCTGAACACACTCCAGCACCTCAGTGTCCTTCTTTAATTGAGAGCATATTAAATGTAGTCTATACATGTTGGTTGGAATATTTTGTGTGGTTTTGGATAGTAAAAACAGCGATATTTTTAGATACACAAAAAAGGGAAAAAAACTTTTTCATAGTGATTTTGGAAATGATTAACATAGAACATAAAGGTCATATTGAAAGCTTTACTAGGAGAAACAAAATAAAACAGAAACCAAAGGAGTATGTATTAGAAGACAAAGCAATTGATTTTCCATAAAGTAGAGTTTTGCTTGAGATGAAAAAACACCTTTACAAGAGACCAGAAAAAGAAGGCATCTCAATACACTTAATGGATTGGTTTTTTTCTGACAGAAAAGGGATTAGTTCTGGTATAGGTTTGTCAGCATAAATATAGAGATATAATTTTATTTCCTACTACTTAATGTTACTCTAGTGCTTCTTTAAAAAGGCATTTTCTTTTGCTGGATATGCAATTAGAAACATGATGGCCACATATTTTGCTATTGTAAGAAAAAAAATAAACAACTGGTGAGATAGTGTTTTCTATATCCTTTTAGGTATCTGTGAAAGAGATTAAAAATGTTCTCTAGTTTCTAAAGCCTTTAGGCACTGAAATATGGCATAATTAATCGTAATTCTTTGACTAAATACAGAAATAAAGCAGCTTTAATAAAATGGTTAGCTGATATTACAACTCACATAGGTTTATATCTTCTGAGTGAACTCTGATTTTTTTTTTTCAGTGATGTGCTTAAATTTGATCTGGTTTCCCACATCTATTATTTAAGTTTGATACACAAAAATAAAATGCCCTACCAAAAAAATGCCTCACTTATATCTTGGCTTTCTCAATCCTGTAATTTATTCATTTGGTACGCCAGCTTCTCTCAAGGTCATGGATTTAAAAACAGCCCACCAAATAAAAGCCCCCAACAACAATAAAAATACCCACAACAAAACCAGCAAGAACAAAACAATAGCTGGCTCAGGTTTGTTTTTGCTGGGTTGCACAGTAAGTCTTGTGTAGGCTTTATTTGTTTTAAATTTTGTGCCTAACAATTTCTTAGCCAAACAACCTTGACAGTGTCTCCTTAACGTATTCATAGCAACACTCGGAGACATCACAATGAATTTATTTACATCTCTAAATATTTCAGAGGCCTACAGCTTCTTCACAAAAATCTGTGCTGAACTTCAGAATAAGCTTTATTGTCCATTTGGATTGATTGATTGATTGATGGGCCTGTGAGCCCAGTTACTCCTCTGACAAGCTGCACTCGCAGGAGCTTAGTCTGGGTAAATAAACAGGGCAGTGAAGTGAGAAGTATGTGACTTTGCAGCATGCTTTGTGCAAGCAGACTATTGTTTCACTTCAAGATTTCCTAGAATATATCAGATTGGCACATGTTGGAGCTGGACATCACTTAACCTTGCACATTAGAATAGAGAGAACAGTTGCTGATTGTTTTGAAATGAGCTTGTGTTAACCAAGCTATTAAATGATAATTAATACAAGACTGGGAAATTATTTGAATTCATGAACTCATCAGGCATTATTTAGATGTACATTTTTTCATTAGCATTTATATTTGCCAAGCATCTCTTTTTGCTTTTCATGTGTATTACAGACAGGTTCCATTTCTTTTTGTGTCAGCAATCATTGATGTCATGGTTAATACAGATCTTGGACTCATAATGACTCTTTCCATCTTCAGGTCTGCTATGAGCAATCTGGAATCTTTGACTAGGTTATCTGTGAGCTCCTTTTAGGAAGTGCCATAGAAATGGAAAAGTCCTGCTGTGTTTAATTAAAACAGAAGCATCAGTATCTCTTATGTACAACTAATGACATTTTCTTTTAAATTGGGAGGAAGATATAGCAAAGCTGGTCCAGATCCTCAGCTGATAATTTACATTTATTAAGGGTCTGGTGTAGTGAGTCTGACTATGGAATTATGACTGCATTTATTTTTTAGTTAATGCACACAGTTTGAATTAGGTACTTCAGCCATTGCACTGTTTCAGTAATGAACATCATCATTGATAACTACAAATTACATCTCCAAGTAAAAGACACATTCATATCCTTCTTCAGGCTTTATTAAATTTTTCTGACATTTAGAAAGCACAGTTTGCTTTCCTACTGTTATGCATTAGAATTTTAGGAGAACTCAAATGGGATATATTTGCACTGTGCATAATTATGATTTGGGGAGCAATATATTCAGGGAATCAATTTAGAAGTAATTCTTCTGAATGGCATCCTTCAAAAGAGGGTGTGCTTGCACTGTGTATGTTAAAGATCCAGCTTTGCTTTTTCTTCTTAGCATTGCCAGAATTACTTTCCTGCTCTTTTCCTAAAGAGTGCAGCCCTCCGAATTTTCCTTGGCATTTGCCTTTTCTGCTCAGTGCTCATTCCATTTCAATGAGATGTCCTCATAGCACCATGAGGCACTTTGGGAGATAAGATGCTGTAGAGATACAAACTATTAGTGGAAACTCTAAGCACTTGGCCCATTACCTGGGGTGTGCAGAGGGACTAATTCTGGCTAAGGCAAGCAATGGAAGAAACCCTTTGGCATGGTAGGGGCAGTTTCAAGTTGATTATTGCTCATAAAGGAGAAAAACTTCATTTGCTGAATTTATGTAATTTCTTGGGGCCAAAACACTTTCAAATGGGTGCTGCAAGCACACCTAAAAAAAGTCCAAGTGTTACTTTAGATTGTTTCAGAACTCCCACCTGGTCACAAGGTCAAGAAATTACAAGATCAGTCTATATTGTTTGTTCTTTTTGGACCAGGCAATCTGTATCAATGAAGAGATTGTTATGCAGAGACTTGTGAGTTAAACCATTTATATACACGAAAGGGAACTTGATTCTTGAGAAGTCACCTGGTTTATTGCTTCTGCCCCAGGTCAGCAGTGTGTCAGACAGTGACAGACGCTTGTCCTATATTTTATTTGAAATGCATGATAATGGAGGTGCTATATCTTTCTCACATCAGCTCTTCTATTGGTTCACTGTCCTTGTCTGGAGAGAGCTTTCCAGGAAATACCCTCATATCTTGTTTTCTGAAGTTCAAGCCTATTTTGCACTACATTCTGTCCCTCATAGGTATCTAGAGCAAACCATTCCGTTTTCTTTTTTACACTACACCTTCCCAGTCTAGTAATATTCTTCCTTTCATGCTTTGCTTTTCTGGACTAAAAGCCAGCTCTTTCAGCTCTTCCTTGTGGGTTCATATTCTCTTTTCAGTACTTTGTTTTCCACCCTCTGTGCATGTGCATCCCTCTTGTAGAGTGTGCCCCAAGCAAGGCACAGTGCTTAAATTTCACTCTGCTTGTGCTATAGGGTGTGAGAAGGCATTTCAAGTTTCTTGCAGCTGCCAGTGATGGTGTTTGTCTCATACCATGGTCTGAGAGTGTTGATTTAGGTTCACCTCACTGTGCTTCTGCCTCATTGTTCGTCACCCTCAGCTGGTAATTTTTGCCTAATCATCATATTAAATGGTCCTATTTGAACTGAATTCTGATTTTTCTCAAATTGTTTATGTAGTTTCTCAGCAATTCAAATCCTGTCCTCCAGCACGTGTGTTGTTGCTTAATGTGGCACTATGTACAAACTCAGTATTCCACTATTGTGTTATTTAAAGAGAAAATGAGAGGGAAAAACCCCCCTTTGAATTTGGCAGCGATAGGCTGAACAGGTGAGGCTGACTGTTGAACACCAGCAGTAGCTCAGACTGCCAGTCTATTTTAACAACTGAGTAAATCAGCTGCTGCTGAGCTTGGGGAGAAGGGAAGCAGCCAAGTGTGCAAGCCCAGTCTGCTGTTGCAGCTTTGGTCTGATGGAATAGAAAATAAAATGTACAAGAGAAGGCAAGGAGATATTTATGACTTTTCATTAGAATCAAAGTGATTACCAATTTAATCCTATTAGGGTGATAATAATGAAAATAGATAATATTTTGCACTCATTTGGACATGAAATTAATTAACCCCCTGAAAAGTATGCAGTGGAAGAGGATTTGTAGAGAGATTCTGAACCGTAAGGATATGCCATAAATTACAACTGAAGTAAATTTTACTTACTGAAAGGAAATTATTGGGGTACTCATTTTTTAAGGCAATGGTCTTAGTTATTACTGCAGTTCACTTGTTAATTAAAACACCTTTGAGAAAATTTTATAATATCACAGTTTAAAATGTGCAATTTTTTCCTCGTTTCCTAGGTATTTCTCTGCATTTTTATTAGTAAAAGAATCTGCTGATATTTTCTTTGTTCGTTGTAGGGACCATAAATACATGACTGAAACATGTCAAACAACAAAAATCTCTTCCAGAAGACCACTGAGGAAGTGGCTAATATACACATCAACAATCATTAATAATAGTTTATTATGGAATAAATACTAATTCTGAAAAGCTGCTCCTACTCATTAGAATTAAAGAGATTTTTTGCTTGTCTCCTGAAACATACATGAAATTTTCTAAGGGGTTTTGCCATCTGCTCTTGGTGAGTTGCATCACTCAGTTTTGGCCAACCTGACCCATTTTCTTCCTGCTCTTTTCCAGAATTCTTTCTCCTTTCCAGCCTTTCCCAACAGCAGTGATGGCTGCCTGACACACTAGCATATCCCTGCAGCCCAGGCTGTGATTGTCTTTTTTTCCCTTGTAAGAATAGGGGGCACTGGTTCAGACTGGTGGCGTGTTCAACCTGGAAGGTGGTCTCCAGCAATGTCCATAAGCAGGCACGACAGAGCAGTCATGTACACTTTTGTGATTCTTTCCAAATCTCTAGCTGGGTTCAGCTGAGAAATATCCTGGCCTTTTCATTGCTCAATTAGTAGTCTGCTCTGGATCTTTTTACTTTTTACTTCTTCTGTGTCTCCCTGACCCTTATGAATTGCACCATGACATCCTGTCACGGAGATCTACTGCCTGATGCATGCATGGAACCACCTCCTCCTGTTTGTTTTGAGTCTCTTCCTCCTGCCTTATTGGACAGCTTGTATTTTATCCAAAATTTTATGGATTTATATATCCCCAAACCATCATCTCCTTTCCTGATGGGATGTTCATCATTCATGCCTTGTATGGAAGCTGTTCATTACATTTGACAAATAGCTGTAAAACTTGAGTAAAGCATATCACCTAGATCAGTCCTGTCCACATGGTCATAAATCTGTTCAGAGAACCCTCATGAGGTTTTTAAGGTGGAATTTCTGTTTAGGGAATCCATATTAGGTCTTCCCAAGTTTAATGCATTTCTCCAAATGTCATCAGATCTGTAATGGAAGTCAAACACTCAAACAAAGTTACATAGTAGCTGAATCTCTATACTGTAAGCAACCTCTATTTATTTGCCTTAATAGACACTTGCCAGGCTTAGAGTACAGTAGCTCATGATGTTCTTCCTTCACCCTCCCCAAACCCCTATTTTAAGACTGGACATATGTTTGACATCTTTCAGTCTTCATGTACCAAAAATATTGGCCCTGTAAGTTCTCTGAGGAAGATCCTCTTGTAGATGTTTGCTCAGGACATTCTAGAAAAAGAGGTGGGTGCTTCATTGGAGGACAGTCGTCGACCTATAAATTATTCACCTCTTAGAGTCCCATGCAAAGTATTTATGTGACATTTCCCTTGAGTACATGAAGATCACTGAAATAATCCCAAACAATTGTGTTTTCTGTCAGCACATTTGGCCTTTCACTGGGAACAGTCAGTAACACAAAGCCATTATCCTATTGTTTAGGCCTGGAACTGAAAACCATGCAGATTCCTGGGTCTTTCCTGAGATGGTTGGCTTACTGATGAAGTTTACCTCCATACTGCAGTAAATGTCTTGATCTATTCTCACAGCAGCACTGTTTACTATTTCTCCACTGAATATTTTGTCACAGCATTATGGTACTCCAGTGATTGTTTTCGTGCCACCAGGTTTTTGATAAGCTTAGGAAAACAGTGTCCTTATTTAGACATTAGACATCCCCAGTTTATTTTTAGCCTTCTAGCATTTGTGTGGATGTGTTTACCTCTGTGTTTGTACCTTTGCCTGCTTCTCCTTAAGTGTCACTCCATTTTGCATTTTACATCCTTTTTATTTTCAACTTACAACCTAGAGATGAAGATTTTTAGCATTTTCTTTCTTCCAAGCGTCTTCCCAAACATATGCTCTTATACATACAGCAGTCTTTACATATTGCTCACTTTTCACTGAGACACTTCCTGGTTTCAAGGGAAAGGAGCTTAATTTCTTTGCTGTTCAGTATCTGTATCTTCCCTTTGGAGTCTTTTCTCCCCTCATTTGTGTCCACACTGTGCAGATAGCAGGTAAGAGGTAAAAAGAAGCATGAGTACTGTAGAAATCAGGTCACATAAATAAAATGACATGCAATATTAACAGCAAAATTTATTTGAATTGAGCATAATGAAGGTGAAAAATGAGCAGAAGTAATACCATGGGTGTCATAATTTCTGCTAATTCCAGAAAATTTATCTTAATCAGATAAAAATGTTAAAAAAAAGGTATGGTAAAAGAAAAAAGCAAACCACAAAGTTTCTGCTTGTGAAACTGTAGATATCTCATCATTTCATAAGGCACGTACACCCTACTTCAACAAGGTTCTTAAGCTCCTGCTTAATTTAGAAGGCTTAGATGATTTCAAGAGTATTCTGCTATACACTTAAGTTCAATGCATATTTAAGTATTTAAGTGAAGCAGATACCTCCCAGAACAAGCTGGTAGAGAAATGAGCTTGAAAAATTATGAAACAATATGGGTAAGAATTTTCTAGAGATGTCCCACTTGACTGAACATAAAGCATGAAGGGAACAACCTGTAGGATATAAGTTACTAGAAAGAAACCACTAAGGCAAAAAAAAGGTATCTTAACTTATGAATTAGTTGATGGAAAAGATGTAAATTGTTAATTAGATTATATAGTAACTTATTATGCTCAGAAAAAGAGTAGACATACAGAAGGATTGGAAGCCAGTATAGTGGTAAATAACACACATATCAAATTAAAAAATTAATAACTAAGGACTTTATAACATATACACAGTGTGAAATATATATTGAGTGTATTATTAATTATACTCTCCCGCAAGGTGCAATTTTTAAAATTTTATATTACATGATTTCTCACTGTAGAAACTTGTTTCTTCTTATATATTTTGTTCCCTGAAGTCCAGCAGATATTGCCATTATTTTGATTATTGTCTTATCTGTCCTACTGCAGAATTAAGATCACAAAGTGCTTCAATAAATCCAGTGAAATCAATAGTTTTGACTACATGAGGATTAAAGTAGAAGCTACCCCAAATAAAAATCAGAGATAATTTAAATAATCACAAAAAGAGAAGTTGTCTTGCACAGATAAATAAATAAATAGAATCAATGTAATGTTCCTTTTTTACAAGCAATTCTTACATAACAGAGTACTCACATTAAGGGAGGGGCTAAGTTTGCATATTTACTAAGCTTTTTTTTAATCTAGAGGTAGATGGTACCATAACTTCATGGCCCTCTTTCCTCACAAGAGAAGATTTTCTGGTAAAACTGCTGGAAAAATATACAGTAAACCAGTTTGAGCTTTGTATAAGTCGTGTAAATGCTTGTACAGGAGAAGAACAAGATACACGAATTCTAAAAGTATTAAGAGCCTCACTAGGCAAGGAGATTCTTGGAGCTGCCCTTGACCTTAAGAAGGCTCTTGTCACTTAATCTTCTTTCCACCAAAAATGCTTTCCCTTAAAAATACTGAAAATTCCGTCAACTGTTTGTTTCTGCACATCATTGGAAGCTGCAGCTTGAGAGATAAGACATGACTTCCCACAAACATCTCCCTGTGAAGAGCAAATCCTCATAGATAGAAAACAAACACTGGCCTTCAACATAAGGGATTACAGGCAAAATCCAGACCAAAAAATCCTCTGTCATCTTTTTGAGTGGAGAACTACTCAAATACCTTGTGCGGTTTGGTTTTGTGATTGTTTTGGCTCACAGGTGTACTCGTGGTCTTTGAATGTCACTCCAACTGTAAGATTAGTAGGCTAGGGAATGGATTTCTCTGCAGGGTCAGGTAACTTAAAACTACCACTGTGTTTTATATGCCACTAGAACCCTGATGAGGTTAAATTATAGGCTCATAGCTCAGAGATTTCTTGTTTGCTTTTTTTTTTTAGTCTGATGTTATATATAGCTTCAAATCCAACAGTGTGCAGCCCAGTCTCCAGCTCCTTCACTGCTCTGGCTGTAATCCTATTTCTGCTCCCTTTGCATCAGTTCTCTCTGTGTAACCCTTTCAGCTTTTGGCATGGCTGCACAGGGCAGCTCCCTTCACAGATCCTTCAGCTGCAAGGGGGCAAGGGGTGAGGCACAGGACAGGATCTGTTCAGTACCATTTGGATGTAGTCACTCATGGATCCATAGACTTTCTAGGGAACATAATAGCCTTCTGCTGAGATTGGAGCAGCAGGACTCTGAGCTTCAAACTGAAGCTCTGAAGGTGTGTGCTGCTGCAACTTTAAGTATTCAGTCTGCTGCTTAACCATGTCCTCATTTCTGTGGTCCAGCCTAAGGTCTGTCTCCCTTCTCTTCCCACACTGTCCTTGTCTCACTAGGCTGTCTTCCTCTTTTGGTAAAACAAATCTGTGTGTGCATCTCTGCCCCACCATTCCTCATCTCTGTACTCCTTTTGGTTATATATGTACCAGCTACTTCCTCTCTTAATACCAGGAGTTTAAAGAAAACCAAAACCGATTAAAAGGGGGACAGACTTGGGCAGGGATTTGGTGTAACCCTTTCAGCTTAACTAACCAAGGTTGGAGGAACATCTAAGGACAAGAAGCAGATATGTCTGTTTCCGTTGTAGTGAAAAGTAGACCAAGATGTATGGCTCTGTTACTGTGAGAAATACAGAAGCATGGAGAGATGGTTGAGAGAAGTATTTTCGGTTTATAGAAGGTAAATTGGAAAAAATAGGAATATTGCAAAGAATACTATGTCAGTGAGAAGATGGACTGATGGGAATAAATAATGTATACCATATAGGAGAAGAAAGAAGTGGGCTTTCAAATGAATGAGTCTGCAGGTACTGAACCTGGTTAAAGCACTCTGTTTCCTCAGAAGGAAATTACTGGGAAAATTGTATGGGAGTGCTTGACTCCAGGGTGAGGAAATCTGAAAACTGAAGCACTTTTTTGAGATCCTGGAAGAGAGGCTGAGAAGTAACAAAAAGTTATTCTGGCTCTTCGTAAATCCATCAGCTTCTGGTAGATGCAAACTGGCTGCCCTCCAGATTGAGAGGAGGGTGACCAAGCTTCCAGCAGCTCTGCAGCAGAAGATGGGGGTAAAAGTGGAATTAAAACAGCACCAGAAAAGTTTGTTACAGTGATGATACTTGACATGGTGCCCTTGCATTAGCAGGGAAAAGTATCTGATGATCTAAACAGTCCCTCCTGGCTGCTTCATAAGTTCACTTCTAGAGCCTTAATAATACTTTAAGAAAATGATACATACCAGCAAAGGGTACTGAGTAAGCTTTTAGTACAGTCTAGTCTTAAGAAAAATAGTTGGCTGTGTTTTAACAGGTGGAAGCAAGACCATTTTATTTTGTTGCTATGTGATGCTGACTTTGTGGATACAGAAAAGGTTTTCGTTGTTTTCAGGAAGCACAATGCATCTGAAAACCTGAATTCCTATTTGGGCTTTTAGAACATTTGCATAAATGGTAAGGTTTGAAGTGTAAAATGCTTCTGTCCTGTTCTTTCTTGAGAAATCCTCTTTTAAATTACAGAAAAAGGAAAATGCAATTTCTATAGACCGAGAAGAATGCATCTTAATGGCAATAAAGGATAACCTGATATTCCAGGTTGAAAACCAGCCTTTGACATAATGCTCATGAAGCAAAATGATTTATAACTTCAACAGAAATACTCTAAGAAAATATCACACCAAAAAGTCATAACTGCAAAGGCATTAATTTTACAGAAAAACATGGGTTTTTTCCTGTCCTACTGAGTTAGTGTTAAAATAATCAAATATAGAATCAATATATTTTTGCAAACAAAGGTTGCTCTTTTGATATCACTTACAATGTATTATCACGTGCTTTAAAGATTTCCTTAGGATTCCATGTACTTTGCTGGATTTTAACTCAGATGTTTACTCAAATTTAAGTCAGAAATACCTTCCTAAAAATCACTGCTATTATGCCAATGTGAAGCAAACAATGAGCTTGGTTTGCAGTAGAAGCTAGACCTTGCTGCCCCAACTTTTTTAACTTTCCTGCTTCTGCTATACAAACAGTTTACTGTGGGCTAACCCTTACATGGGGAGAGTACATGAGGTTATAGTATTGCACCTTTTGAAAATCACACCTAGATTCCTGCTGGCTTCAAAAAACATTTCACAACCATATGAGCATGGAAGTTGCGAGACCAGTTACTCTTGGCTACAGTTATCATGTACCTGGAAACTCCTCCTAAAATTTAAGCAGAGCTTCCAAAGAAATTCTGCATTTTTGGAGCTGGCTTGCCCACGTAATGTTTGGTCTGGCCACTTTTTCATGGTGACTGTAGTGCTGGTAGCAAGGACATGTACCTTCTGCTTGGCATAGACCTGTACATGGGCAGTGTCTCCTTAACACAGATATGGTGCTTTTTGGTCCATGCCTATAGACTGAATTGTAATACTAGCATTCTAAAAGCAATTGATAATTTTTTTTAATTGCTAGAATTAATAAAAAAGTAAAATAATTATTCATTTACAAGAGAAATGTGGAACAGGGCACTAAGATGAGAACTATTCTGTGTATATTTTTTTTTTCTATTCCTGTTATTGTCTAATGCTGACTTTTTGCAGAATTTTTTATCCCTTTCAATTAAATGCCTGGAGAAGCAGAGGGGTTTAAATGTTCCTGAATTACCCTGAATATGCTTCCTGTAATTACGTAGGGTCTGGTTTGCCAGTGCAGAGTGTTTTGACAGTACATTTCTGCCCAGCTGCCTTCCTTCTCTGTATCTGCCACAACAGAGATTGCATATTCTCTTTGCTCAGTATTTCCACCATGCACTTCAGAGTTTTAATCTGGAACAGGGAATCATTTCCTCTGTCACTGTATATCACACTGGAAAATGAATAACACCTTTCTCCAAAGAATATCAGAGAACAAACCTTTTTAATATTATCTTTTTATAAAAAGAGTTACAAGATGGGAAAAAGGAGATAAGAAGTCTTGCCTCACTTTGTTTCAGTATAAATGAATTTCAGAATAAATTAATTCATAGACCTATATTATTACGAAAATTTATCTGGAAACATTATTTTTAGAAGATTACATGAGTGGGTAGTTATTTGGATGCTCCATTTATCCCTGTGCTGTTGTGAGATTTTTCAAGAAAATATTTTTGGTGTTTGAGGAGGACACTAAAAATTTTTCATTTTAGTTGTGGTGGCCTTTGTTTCTTTGGGAGTTTTTGGGGAGTTTTGGAAAGTTGGAATTTAATACTTTAAGTAAAGGCTTCTCTTAGATAACCAATTAACTCACAGAATCACAAGGTTGGAAGAGACCTTCAAGATCGAGTCCAACCCATGCCCTAACACCTCAACTAGACCATGGCACCAAGTGCCACATCCAGTGTTTTCATAAACACATCCAGGGTTGGTGACTCCACCACCTCCCTGGGCAGACCATTCCAGTCCTTTATCACTCTTTCCCTAACTTCCTGATATCCAACCTATATTTCCCTTGGGACAACTTGAGAATGTGCCCTCTGGTTGTGTCAGTTGCTGCCTGGAGAAAGAGACCAACCCCACCTGACTGCAGCCACCTTTCAGGGAGTTGTAGACAGTGATAAGGTCACCCCTGAGTCTCCTTTCCTCCAGGATAAACACCCCCAGCTCCCTCAGCCATCCCTCACAGGGTTTGTGTTCCCAGCCCCTCCCCAGCCTCGTTGCCTCCTCTGGACGTGCTCCAGCCCCTCAAGGTCCTTCCCAAACTGAGGGGCCAGAACTGGACACAGCACTCGAGGTGTGACCTCAGCAGTGCCCAGTGCAGGGGCAGAATGACCTCCCTGCTCCTGCTGGCCACACCATTCCTGATCCAGGCCAGGGGCCATTGGCCTTCCTGGCCACCAGGGCACAGAGCTGGCTCACGTTCAGTCAGCTCTCAACTGGCACGCCCAGATCCCTTTCCTCAGCCACTGTCCAGCCCCTCTTACCCCAGCCTGTAACATTGTAGGGGGTTCTTGTGGCCAAAATGCAGGACCCAGCACTTGGACTTATTGAACCTCATCCTATTGGACCCTGCCCATCCATCCAACTGTTCCAGGTCTCTCTGCAGAGCCCTCCTACCTTCCAACAGATCAACACATGCTCCCAGCTGTGTCATCTGTAGATTTACTGGTGAAAGACCCAATCCCCTCATCCATGTCATCAATAAAAACATTGAACAGAGCTGGCCCCAGCACAGACCCCTGAGGACCCCACTGGTGCCTGTCCCCAGCTGGATGCAGCCCTGCTCACCAGCACTCCCTGGGCCCGGCCATCCAGCCAGTTCCTAACCCAGCACAGAGTGCTCCTGTCCCAGCCATGGGCTGCCATGGGTTGATGGCTCTTCTATTAGACTTTCATGTATTTCAGATTCATATTCATTTTTTCATCACTGAAGGCCAAAATGCCATAAAGAAACTGCTGTGAGATTACATTGATTCCATCCTATCTATCCCTTATAATTTTCTTTCAAATGAATGACCTCTTACATTTCAGCAGAGGACTTGTGAAGAGTAGAGAGCTTTTCTAAGGCAAAGAGGCATTTTTAAAACATAGAAATTAACTGACTTGCCAGCTAATGCAAGTAATATGACTGCTCTGTGCTGCCACAGGTTTTGTAAAAACCAAATGGATAAAAAGCCAGCATTGTTTAAACCAGTTTCTGAGAGGACAACTTTTACATACTTAGAGTTGTGTTTGTTAAGAAAAAATGCATTCAGATTGGACAGAATGAGCATCTTTATCTGATGTGAACAGATAGAAGAATGATGACTGAAAAATATGAAGAATTTCTTGCACAGAAAATGGCTTCTTGATCTGTGAAAACAACAGGCTCCCAGTGAAGTGCAGTCAAGGCTTACAAACACATTGCCATGGTACACCAAGTTTGAAATCCCAGCTGACATTTCAAATGGTATTTAGAGTTATGACAAATCTGATTTATTTGAGTCTCTCTCCAAAGCTGCCATAAAAGAAGTGCTGATTTGGTGACTTATTAGTCACAGCACTTTCAGACAGCTTCTTTTTCTAGTTATGGAAATTGCTATCAAATCTATATGTTCTTTTCTGTACCATAGGTTAATATTTTTTTTTGTAAAGATGCTGTTGATTTGACTGGACTCTTAGTTTTCCAGTCAAGTTTTCACCAGAATGTATTTTTCCTTAGTAAAATACCCTGTCAAACAACATTTTATGTAACCAAGGAAAATGCCTTGCAAAATGCTGATTAGGGTGATTCAGAAGAAGCTTACTTCACCTCTGCGATGAAAAATTGACCCTTGTGGTTTTATAATTCAAGTAAAATCTAATTGAAATGTATTAATAATTATTGTTGCCTGAATATAATTTATAAAATTTCTTTTCAGAAGTAAAACAAAATCATTAATTACAACAATCATACTTTTAGTAATGAGGCCCTTAACAAACTGTTGCATTTGAGGCAGTATTTTAATACAAAGTTCAATTGCAGTTGTGATCTTAGGGTTTGATCTAAAGTTTGAGTCACTAAGGATTATTCTTGAGTAAAGATGTCAATGAGAATATTTTTCCACAGATGCTTTCATTGATTTCAGTTAAATGAAACACACTTGTGTTTCCTGTTTAACCATGCAGTTTCTTACACTGGAAAGGTGCTTTAAAGTGGGCAGATCTGGTGTACTGACTAAATCCTGTGCAAGGCTTCTCTAGTACACATAACACTTCATTAAAGGCATTGTCTAGATAAGATGTGAGAGGGACAATGCCAGTGAAGCCAAGATTTTTGCTTTCTCCACTGATGTTTTGTGTGTTGTCCCAGTAAAGCAGTGTGTGTGTTGTTTCACTACTGTACACTAAGTAGACCCCTGGCAACAGCCGCAGAAGGGGAGCAGAGATAGTTTGGCTGTGTCTATCTACCCATCCTAATCTATTCTGATCCCTTTCATCCCTGCTGAGGCAAGAATTCAAAGACTAATATGATTGTGCTTAGAATATTCCAACTGTATCTTCCCAATGCTACTAACACTATTCTCTTCCATCAAACCTGCAAACAACAAAACCTCTATAGATTTTCAGTTGAGAGAAAAAAATGTAAATGTTAAAAAAAAAAAACCAATCTAGAGACTTCCTCCTTTTTCCATTATATATGTTAATTCCATCAATAATTCTGCATGTTGGTTCATGAATAAGCTACTATTATGTGTCTTAAAAATGCAGAAACCAGAGACTAGTGATGGCTACAAATTGATATGTTTAGCATGTCCTTCACAGCACTTGACCTGACCTAGGTCTGATCCTCATTTATAAGGCATAACAAAAATCCACTTAACAGATGCTCAGAGGATGCATTTTCATAGATTTTGAGTCACACTGGTGTTAATTTGCTTACGCTGCTGAAAGCAGAGGGGAATATGTCTGAAATGAATCATGTGCAACAAAAAGAAAAAAATAGAATGAAAGAATGTGTTCATTTTGATTTAATGAATCAATGAGCTGATAGGTCAGTTAACTATAATACTCAATGGAAAATCACCACCTTTGCACTCACTGAGTAGATCACGTGTGCAGTATATCAGTTCATGAGATAGCCAAGTAATTTTAAAAGTCAAGAAAGTAAGGGAAAATTTTAAAAGCCATAATGTCTTATTCTTTCTTATTTCCACTTAACATTGAAAGTGTGCAGCTTTCCCACTGTCCTGGTCAGCAGGACTTGTGGGCATGAAGCACTGGGTTTGGTAAGGGAAATGCATGATTTAAATCTTGGAATAAGGCCTGTGTATTTTGCAGTGTAAAAGACATATCATCATCACCCAACATCTCTATCATGAACTAACAGAACCTTTAGAATCAGTGGTTGATCTCAGCCTTGCTGGGTTTGTTCTAAAACTAAGAAAACCATAACTAAATAGATTTTTTAGTTTTGCAGCCCTTCTTGTTAAATATAGCATGGAAAAACTGAAACAAAGGGATTCCTTCAGACATTCTTCAGCACAATTGTGACCTTCCATAGACTGATTGTGTGCATTTTCCTTCATCATGTCCTGATGATGATGGTTCTGCTGTGAGCATTAAGATTTTTGCTGCAATAGTTCAAAAATGGAATAGTGACAGCAGGGCCAGGCTGTCCACTGGTGTAAATTGTTATTGCTCAGGGCTTAGCTGCATTGTGTCTGCAGAAGATCTGATCCATAAAGTGTCTTGGGAGTTGCTTTTTCACTGTTCTGTAAATTACCAGAACACTGTTGTAAGAGGAAAAGTGTTTAGTAAGACAGTAAGACAACACAACATTTTGCTTTGGATAAAGTGTTAAGAAAACAAAAATAAAATAAGACACAAACAAACACGTGGCAATATATAATAGGTGTCAGATTCAAAGGATCTTTTTTTAAACATTCAGAGCAGACATACTGGGGGAGAAAGAAAGATTGATATAAAGAACAGCAGATGGACAGCATGTACTACGTGGGACTCCAACAGCTATCAAGTGAAATCAATCTGACTTTTGTTAAGTTCATGGCTGTTCACTACTGAATAGAGGGGAGAGAGGTGCAAAGATTACAACCACCATATGTCTTAATCCAGAACCAAGACTTTTCCCTATGTCCAGCTTCCAGAATCAGCTGACCCGTGAGCTCCCTGACTTGGTAAGTGCTTTCAGCAGACTGCAGCATGGAGGCAGTCCAATAGACAGCTGTCCCACGAGCCTGAAAGCCTCCCTTTCATGAGTCCCTAAGATCCGCCTTGGGGATTCAGACATTAATGCACAGACTGGGACTTCCAGATTTCAGGATTTTTTTTAGCAAGAACCTGGGAGACCTGAGAATCCAGTCAGATGCACATCACCTTTGAAACCTGTCACCACACAGGGAGACAGGAAATCTATTTGAATTTGTTATCAGTGCATCCACCCTTCTGAGGCAAAGCTGGAACTACAGATTCCTTTGAAGTGAGACACTCAGTTTTGTAACAGCAACTGCAGAAATTGCAGAAAGCATGTGATGTCCTCATGCATCCTGTTTATTCCCCTACTCATGTGGCAGTGTCAGGCGTGCTCAATCTTATCAAAATAAGAGTTAGGTGTAGAAGTTACATAAAATGTCAGGACCAAAACTGAACATACATTTCACCAAAGGACAATATCAATCCCCATGGTATGTAAGGAATGTTGAATCCATGAAGAAAGGTATTGGGGATGAGGAGATGGGGAAAGGATTCTTAAAATGGCAGATTGCTTTTCAGCATATGTCAAGATCATAATAATTCCTACTTTCTTTTCTTAGCTCAAACCCAGCTGAAAGCCATTGGTTTTTCAATGCTACATTGTTACATGCAGCCATCCACGTTCTGATATCAGTACCCCTGCCCCTTCAGTAGCAAGAATATAATTTGATCATTTATACCTCTGTAGAACAGTAGTAGTATTTTTACCTTTGCATGGTAGTTCCATCTTCTCTTCCATCAATACTTGGCTAATACTATTTTTGTCCTACTGTGTATAGTCCTTCTATTGAATTTACTTGATATTGTGGTACACAATGGGCTCTTTCAAGAGTTTGTTGTTTGTTCTGTGATTTCTAAACGTTGCTCTTCCAGCATCCCTTTCATGAGTGAGTTAGTGCAGGACCAAATCCTCCAGAGCCAAGGAGGAACACTCAGACTTTTTTCTCCTGTTTAACCTTTACTGAATGCCAATGTATCCTGATCTCTGCAAAGACATTGAATTATGGTTTAATGACTGCTTGAACATCAGAGTATTTTTTTTCACACACACACACAGAAGTGTTAGGAATCACTTCACTCAAGGCAATGAATCTATTCCTGATTTATGTTGCTATAAAGAACAGATTCTCTTTTACCAGAGTGACAACTACAATGAAGGAAGGAAGCTTTAGAATCAGCGTGGAGGGACCCAATAAACAGCAGATTTTAGGAGATTCTTGCCTTTATGGTTGATAGTGTTTAAACAGTGGTCTAGTGGTACACATGGAAGCTGACTAAACAGAAGGGAGGATTTAAGGCAAAACTGCCATATGTGAGATGCTTGGATTGTTTCAACATTTAATGCCGGAGGAGGGAAAAAGTATTCCTGAAATGTTGTGGAACCAGACAAGACAAACTTGGCTCTACTGCTAGTCATTCAACAGTTCATAATCCTGAAACTGTTATCTGAAAGGCTAATAATATATTGAGATCACTGCTTTGGCACTCTTAAAACAAGCTGAAAAAGAAGACAGAAATAATACCAGAGGAAATTGTCTAAGAGAATTAGCTGTCACAGATCAAGAAGGATTTGTTATTCGGTGGCTTAGATCTCAGTCATGCATCTGACTCCTTTTAGTTGCTCTAGTGACACCAGGCAAGTAGAAAACTGGCCCAAATGGACGGTTTAGAACATCCCTGGGAGCACAGCTGTCTTAACGTGATCTTCATCCAAGCACAGTGGGTAGATGGGTGATAAAGCTTTTAATTTTGCTTTCTGTAGAAAAGCTGTGCTGAAGTCAGAGGTTGCTAGAAATGCAGTCTTGCATGCCTGAAATGAAATGCAAGTTCCACATATCACTAAATATATTTTAACAGACTGGATGAGAGCTCTGATTGACAGCTTGAAGTTGCACCTGTAACACTTATTGTTTATTTGTCTCTGACAAATTAATCCTTGAGCACTGACTATTCCAAACAAGCTCTACTTTCTTGTGTTCTAAGGAAGTGTTGCATCCATAACATGGAGCAGTTACATAGTTACAGCTTTGTTGTATTGGCATGCATAGTCTCTATAGCTGGGTCTGTCTCTGAAAATGAGGAGAGGATTAAATAGTGCCTTGTTTACTCATAGCATCTATGACGATTTTAAATATGTGACTTTTAAACCAAAAGCCAATTTTTTCTTCCACATTCAGCCTGAGCAAGCTGTAGCAGGAAAGGGACTGACCCTAAACTGTCTGTGTTGGCAGTGCCCTACTTTGGAATCCCAGGCACATGTGGACTCTCGGGAGTAGCTGTACCATTAAACATGCTGGGAACAAGTACAGACCATGTCCTATTTCCACTTCAATATTATATGTTGCAGCACAGTAGAACAAGGGAGATAGAGTATTTCACTATGTGCAGAGCTCCTGTAGTATGTACACACAGCTTGTGTTTTGTGTGACAGCAAGATCTAGGACACCATCTCAACCTTCAAACCTCTGCCAGGTCATTCCAGTTTCTCACGTTTTCTTTTTTCCCGCAGCTCCATAGTGTAACGCAGTGAGGTCTGATCTCCCACCACTTGCTGCAGTAGGCAGTTCAGAAGTTACAAGTCTCAGAAATGTCAAACGTAATGGAAAATAGGGGAAACATACAGAAGAAAGTTGTTCCTTCTTATTCCACATAACGTGCAGCATTCTTTTACTCATCAGTGACTGCAGTGTAAAGGTTCTCATTCCACTTTCTCTGTTACTCTTGTCGTAACAATGACCTACAGTCCTTTAAAATAATATGTTTTGCAGAAAGAGCAGGACTTGCCACATCCCAATATCTAAAGCAAACACAGCTTTCTACTTTTACAGATTTCTGCTGTAAATTTCAGGTTTGTTTTGCAGGTAAACCCAATGCCTAAAAGCTTAAATACCTGATTTGCATCTTCTACCACTTAGCAGTATTTATTTGTTTGCTTAAGATGATTGCTTGCTTTGTGATTTTCTATGAAATATTCAAGAGTTTTTCATAGCAATGTATTCTTATTCTTCTACACTGAAACCCATGTCCCTTAAAAAATTGATAGTAACAAAAACAACAATAACACCATTGAGTCATTTAGGTTCTCGTTTATTCTGTATTTGAAAGATAATTATTCTTATCCAGCTTCACAGAATGAAATACATATCTGTGTTTTAAGTAACACCTTTGAGAGGCAAAATAATTGTTTGCTTCACCATCAAAGTCTAGCTTGAAGGACAGAGGACTAAACCAGTATTTTCTTTTGAAGGCTACCATTTGTAGAACTGTAATTTTAACCCCACAAGCTCTTACAGACTTCTTGTGTAACGCCCAAGATCCATGATTATGACTTGGGCTATCATTGTTAGTTTTGGGTGCTATAGGACAAAAGTCAAATGCAATTCCATGTATCTTCTTGTGTATTCTGCTTTAGGTGTGGAAAAGAGGTTGTAGGTTAAATGTTTCTGGATGTTGAGAGAGGCACCTTTTCCTTACCTATTTTTAAAATAAATTGTCTTTATTACAAAAAGACCAGCTTTCAAAGCAGCAGGGAGAGATAGAAAGGTACAGAGGTGTTAGGATTTTAAAATATATTATTGCATGTAAGAAAGCAACCAGCTTGTGATTTTTCAGTTTGTTTCAGATCACAAAGCTGGTTCTGTGTGTTTCTGGAAGATGAGATTCATTGTTATCTCTTGCAGATACCATTCATTTCTAGCCTGGCTGTCTTGTGAAATAATGGGATTCAAGCTTGTCACTATTCCAATGCTGATTATTGCCCATATTTGGTCCCAAGCCAAGGTGATTTTATAGGAGAAGTCCTCATTTATGATGAGGAGAAGAAAAATTTTGGCAATTTTTATTTTTAAAACTGTAGTCATTGGCAGCACTCTGAAGCTTGGAATATTGTGGGTATTACAGTCATATTAGGATTGATGAATTACTGAGCAGAATGAAAGTGAGATATCTGAAGCTGTGTGGTGACTGCAGCTTATTGAACAAATCTCTGTGTGCATGTTTCTGAATAGCACACTAGTGACAAGTGACATGGAGGGCATTTAACAGTATCCTTCTATGTGTAAGGACTTCATTATGAAGACGGTCGTTCCCTAAAGCACTGGTACATGTGCAGATCTCTGGCAAATATTTTTGGACCCCTTGAACTAGAAGGGAGAAAAATTGCTCCAGGCAGCCTGCTTCTTCTGGTGGGGTTTTAGAATAGCCTTGTGCTTTCCTGCACAGCCTTTCTGAGGCTTGGCTTTGGAAGCCAGGTATTGTCTGTGCAGATCAGAAGCACAGCGCCTGGTTCTGTGCGCTGCTCGTAGCTTGGAAGTGCACCTTTATGAGAGGACAGAGAGGTATTTTTGAAGCATATATATTTCAGTGCTCGTTTTTTTCAGTATTGAAAAACCATTGATGACTAAGTGTCAACAGAGAATGAAAGATGTGACTTGGGAAGATAAAAATGATGGAAAATTGAATCTGTAAATATCTGAATAGAAGTCTCATTCAGTAACAGGTGTCACTTAGCTAAAAAGTAAACTACATAGAGTAAGTTATTACTTGTTTCCTTCTCTTTCTGTCCCCTGTTAAAAGAAAATAAAAACAGCATTCAAATGTCCATAATGACTAGAGTGAGCAGATGCAGTGCTAAGGAAGTAAGAGGTCTTAGCTTTCCATCCAGTGCTATCCCATTGTCATATGCATACGGCATACGCTGTGTGAGATGTCAAAGATCATGATGTCATCTGCTGCATAAATTGCACATCCAGGGAGGGTGGAGGAAAAGCAGTCATGTCACTGGAAAATGCTAATCTGATAATAGTTTATGCAGCATTATTAGTGTCCTCCCCAGAGGACCCAAGAAGTACTAGCTAGCTTTGTATGCTTATGAGTTATTCTAGGAATTAAACACAGCTGGTTGTGGGATAAGGTTTACAAAGAGCTGAAGTTCAGAAGAATAAACAAAAGAAAAGGTAGAATTTCCTTTTGCATCTGAAAGGGGAGTTTTGGGAAGTAAAATGCAATTACAGTAATGGAATGGCTGAGCGCAAAGAGCTATGTGCTTTCAAAGTTAGAAGGTTTTATTTTAACCTAAAGCTGAAAAAGGAGGTGGGGAGAGACGGTGCAGCCTGTAAAGAGGAGCACTCTGTGTGTCTGTACAGCATGCCACCCTCGTACTGAATGCAACTATTTTTAAAACACATTATTTTGTAGAAGGTGAGGTGCAGAAACATTAAAATCATAATCGTATAGTACATTTGTTCACTGTACCTCAGCTTAAACTGGTCAAACATAAAGGAATTTCCACATAAATCTGTCAAAGGGAAAGGAACACTAACTGAATCATTCCTTCATGTTACATTTTATAAAATAATGATGACTGGAAAACTGTACATACAAAAAAGACTGAGAAGATTGAAACGTAGGAATATCTGATGCAGATGATGAGGTTTGGTGACAACAGAATGCAGGATTGGGACAGGATTTTTTTTGCTGCAGAGGAGATGACCAGTCAGACTAATGGCATGTAACTTGCCTGCCTGCTTGGATGTTTGAAAGTGGAGGGTTGATTTGTTTTTGGTGTTGTGATAGGAATATTTAGAGATTGTTGCTGACAGAAAAGGACTTAATCTTCCCCAAAGCAACAGGATTAGCAACTCAAGTGGAAGCAGCAGTGAATAACTTCCAAGACTTGCGTGTAGAATCAACCCAGGCAACACAAAGCCATCTGAAAGCAATCAAGCTCAGGAAAGGTACTTCTGAAATAAAGGAACATATTTTGTGCTTGTTTGTAAACTTGAAGTTGTGCAGAATGATAACAACCGCAGCCTGAATAAACAAAGGCACTTATGAAATTCCACAGAAAATCCAGGATGTGAGTCCCCAAAACACTAAAAAAAAAAAAAAAGAAAAGAAATAAGGGAAAATGAAGCAGATCTTTTATAAACAATATATATGTGTACACACACACACATATATATGAAATTAATATTTCCCATTATTCTGCACAAGCTGCTGTGGTCTAGACAGGGTTCTTATACTTAAGCCTCTCTAATTACTAAGAAACTTCAAGAGAAGCTGCAGGTAGCCTGAGTCAAGGGCAGCTGTCCAGGACAAGGTCTAGTCAAACTACTCCTGAGAGCAGGAGTAGTTCTCTGGACTTCCTGAATAAAGATCAAGGGTTGGGGGTATTGCATCACCAGTGCAATTTCCTGAATAAGCTTTGCATTTATTGCCTGTAGTTAAATCAGACAAAAATATCTGTTGTACCTATGATTAATCTCAGCCCCAATGTATGGCCAAAATTAAGTGCAGCAAGTTGTAAACTGTCAGCATGTGAGACTGGAGGGAGACAGGAAGGCATTTACCTCTCTAAAGCTCTGAAAGCATTTCATTACTTGAAATGTAATGGCTTGCCCTATGAAATGTTGTCACCACCTGGATATTCCTAGAGAGCAATGGAAAATCTGCTGAAGGTTATCTTTCAACACTGTCGTAGAGAGAATTGACAATGTTCCCAGAAGAGGCAGAGGTAAGGTTGAACATCTGCCCACTCTGGAAAAGATATTTCCAAGACTGGAGACAGTGGGACTTAAAGAAACTTTGTATTTATGAAACTGTGTGTTTGATTGTCACAGTAGATGGAGAATATAACCTGCAGGTAGGGTCACAGCAATTGAATGGAACTTGGCTCCTTCTTACCTTATTGAACAATGAGTACACTGAAGTTATATATCATGGTTTCACAGAAGAATAGGCCTTTTTATCAGCCTTTGAAGAATGACACTGCAGAGTTTTGCAGAAAGAGATAAGGAAGAGTTTTCCGAGAGGTTTTAACAGTGTCTTAAAGTTTTTAATATCTGTGGTTGCATCAGCCTAAGCAAAGAAATTCATCCTGTCACAGAGATTCAATGTATGGCATGGGGAAGTTTCATCATATAGCCTGAGAAATTTTGGAAAAGAGTCGAATGAGTTAATCTTCAGGCTAAAAATTTCTGGGAATGAGATAATTTCCATCTGATGGAATAAAGAATCAAGTATACCACCAAGCACTGGATGAGAAATTTTGACTTTTATAATAGGTAAGAATTTCAGTTGTATCACTGGATGTTGTTTTTAAACATGTGTTTATGAAATATGCAAAATTTAGTATCAGTGTTTCAGTGCAGCTGCATTCAGTTTTTGCCAGTACAAGGATAATTAAAACAAACAAACAAAAAACATACTGTGAGATTTCCAGGAGAAAGTGTCTCTTATGAAACGCTTTCACCTGTTAGTAGTAACACTCTCTCAGGTAGGGATGAATTCAATATGACTCTGGATATAACAGGGGAGACTGTATGCAGAGAGGTATTCATGGAGTGCACATCTCTGTGTGAGAATTAGACAAAAATCTTTGCTTAACAGCATAAGACTCATCTCACACTGATATTTTTTGCACAAAAGCTTTGGCTCAGAGGTATGACTCAACAGGGTGAAGGACTTGGGAGTAGTAGAACAAGAAGTACACTGGAAAGAAACCTGGCACTCTTTGTGTTTCCCTAGCATGCGATGAGACTTATGAGCCTCATGAACTCAGTCCAGAAGCTTGTGGGTTATTAGGAAGAAACTAACACTATTGATTTTAATCCTTCTAGAACAAAAGGGAAATGCTAGAAGATCTTTTGGTCTGAAATCAGAGCTATAGTTATTATGTGGAAGACAGCTGTGCCTGAAGACTCTTCCAGAATTATCAACTTCCTTCCATTTAGTTTAGGTGATCTTACCTTGACTTGACTCCATGAAAAGTAAAATCCATTTCCTCTTGGTCTTCTTGGTCAGTTCAAGTCATAAGGTTGCTCCAGATAGTTCATTCAGAGGATCAATGAGGCACCTAAATCCAGAACGGGCTTGAGTGGAGCTGACAGTCTGAGGGAGTAATGCTGAAGGATGGGAGGAAAGCCAGGAGAGAATACCTTTATAAAATGTCTGCCGTGAAACTAGGGAGAGGGAACTTTTTTCTTTACTACTGCTGCAGAGTCTTTGCCCCTTTAAGGATCTAGTGCAAGTTATTCAGTTAAAAGCAGGTATTAAAATAAAAAACTGGGAGAGAGAGAAATTCAGTAAGGTGGAGTAAAAGAAGTTATTTACAATGTTGCCTACATGGTCACCACCTGTTTATTTCCCTGTTTCTCTCCATGGGAGGATTTTCCCTGTGCAGTTTATGGTACAATTAAAATTTCTTGCATGACTGTGAGCACAGCTTGTTTTAGTTTAAATGATCGATCCATTTGCACGACCGTGGTTCTGTTTTGTGTGTACTTGTGTTGTTGGTTCTGGCTTGTATAGATTAAAACTCTTTTCATTACATGGAATCAGACTCTTTTCCATGCTTATCCCATGGAAAAATACCATAGTCTTGCCTACTTGTTTAGATTAAGTTATCTTTAGATTTGAGGTCAAACTGAATTTTTCTCTGTCAAGAGAACCTAGCAGGGATTTTAGCTGGTATCATTGTTATTTTTTGATTAATATAGGTACCAGCCTTGTCCTAGGATCATTTTGAAGTTTTATATAACAAATTCCCTGCTATTTCAAGAATCTTAAGTGTTGTTTGTGAGGCCTATGGCCTTGATTTGCTTTGTTTCTGTAAGTCTCCTACGGAGTGTCAAGTACAAATTTCTACAGAGCAGAATAAAAAGCAGTGGTTCTTCAGGCCTGCCTGAATGCATAATTTATTGGCCAGACCTTTGTTATTGCAGACTACAAGGTTTGACTGATTCACTTCACTATCTGTCTGATGTGCAGGACATGAGACTGATTTTCATAGAAAAATTTTGGGAGCGAGGTGCTGCTCAGTGTAAACAGAATAGTTTTACTGAGTAGTATTATCCTGCCTCAGTATTTTAGCTGCACTGGGTAAATTGCTACCTGGATATAAAGGTACCACTGTTTTTTGTGGATGCTCTGTTAAAATACCAGCTTTCCACAATAGAAAGTTGAACAGAAAGGTTTTTTTACTATTCTAAAAAAAAACCCTCCACGTATTTATAGGTACATGTTTACTATTCACTTCCTATACTGAAGGGTTTTAAAATCCTCTGTAAGGCATGAAATACCACTTGACCAATCAAAAGTCCTTGGAGAACATTCTTATAGATTCTGCCACTCTCTAGACTGCCTTAGTTGACTAATGCCTTCCACAAAGGATTTTATTTTCTCCTTATTTGTTCAGACTATTATTGAACAATGAAAGTAGTTTAAAATTCATCAGAATATTATTAGTTCATTATAAATTATTTTGCCTGTGCTGACAAAATGTACCTATTTGATTATCCCCTAGCTGAATGGGAACAATGCAGTCAAGTTGCCCTCAGACACTGTACATTTTCAATAAAGTGTACTTACAGCTTATTCCTTTTTTGTTCTGACTGCTTCTTCCTATTGTTGCACTCTTTGCCCTGTGCTTAGTTTGAACATGGACACTTCCCAATAAATACAGTTTAGACTTAGCTGGCTATTGAGAAGCCATGAGTGGCTTGTGAATGAGGAGTTCAAGTGCATTAAAAAAAAAGAAAATCAATCAATTTTAAGACTTTGATGTGAAGACCATTAGAATCAATGGAAAGTACTTTCCTGAAATTGAATGGAATTTGAACAAGTGTCTATAATGATTTTCCTATCTGGGGTGCTTCCATGCCAGAAACTTAGTCAAGCACTTATAAAAAAAAAATTATGTCCATGCATTTATTGTTCCTTCTTGCAACCTCTTGATAAAATTAGTCTCCAGTTTTCTAAATGCTTGCACTACAAATAATGTATTATCTAACAGTACCATGATTGATACCCATTCCCTTTTGTGCATCGAGGCACATCTAACCTCTTTCATGTTAACAGCATGGGAGAAAGAAACTTGCTGCAAATTCTTGAATGTGGCCTGGAGACACAAAGCATGTCCATATGCCTTTGTGACTTCAGAATCTGCAAAAAGTCTTCATCACCTCCTTGCAAATTTCAGGACAAAATCAGAGGGTTCTGGACAGTTCATGCTGTGATCTGGCTTCTTTCCCTGCTGAAAAATAATCAGTTGTGACCATTACCAGCCCAGTTTAAATTGTTTACTCCCTCAGTGTGCTTGCCCACAAGGACCACACATATTGATGTGAGCAAAGCCAAGAACCTAAAGGTAATGCATCTCCAATCAGCACTTACATCAGTGGATTTTCTGGTGGATTATTGACTAGTTTGCCATGGAAGAATGCCTTCAAGAGTGGCTTCTGCTTGGCTCGATTTCCTCCTGGCTAGACATAGCCCCTGATATTATGCAGAGCCCTGGACCATGCTGTGTTCATCCAAAAGAGAATCCACAAGCTCAGAGGGAAGAAGATTATTATGATGTGAACGCTCCACTCCTCATCTGTGCTTGTTGGACACATTTGGCAAGGATTATCACCAACTGACCTCCCCCACGCTGAGCAGCTGGAGGAGTGATGTCACCCCACTTTGTGAAGGAAAATTTGCAGTCTGTTCTTACTGCAATTCTTAATACTGTTTATATTTTCTTCCCTGAAGAACAGATAGTACCTGGTAGGTTCTGGTAAAGCCATAAGCAGGCAAGTATATCCTTACATAGCTGGAAATTAAAACCCTTACTGCATTGGTGGGTTTATTCCCCCTAGATCTCCAAAAAATTACTGGGGTTATGTCACCTGCTATGGCTATCAAGGTAATAAAGTGCTGTCATCACTTCCATTTTCATAGCAATCGTATACATTGCCATTACTTGTTTGAATTCTGTGTTTGACCAACACTGAGGAACAAACCATTGTATGCTATTATGTATTTGGCCTTTCCTTCTTTATTCTTTATAAAGATGGCCAATGCTGTAAACTACAAATTCTTGGAAAATATTAAAAAGAAAAAAAATACTGGAAATACTTAGTCCCTGACTGGGATTAATGCTGACAAAATCAAACTGTTCTAAGCAGGAGAATGTTTTTTCCTCTTCGAAGTTCTCACCAAATAAAAATGTCCAAATCTAGAAGCCTCAAATCCAAAGTGAAAACTGAAATTCAGGTGTATAAGAATAGTAGTTTTCTTTGCTCTCTCTTGTGCCTCTCAGAAGCTGAGGTTCTTTTGAAGATGAAGTTTTGTTATTCTTAGAAAACTAAAGAGCAGTTTCGACCATGTGATGATTATTTCACACTTCAGAACTGGCATTAGAAATGTTGTGATTGAAATACTGAGTGCTGTGCTAGGGAATAATGACATATGCCCACTTAAGTAGATAGGGTTGGAAAGAAATAGTGATATATCTTTGATAAACCATAAGAAAAGTGCAGATAGATAGCTGGCTGTTCATTTACTCCATGAGAAAAGTGCAGATAGATAGCTGGATGATGAAACAGAAAGGTAATAATCAGGAAATGGTTGCAACAACACTGATATTTTGTACTTCTTCCCTCTGGCCCCTGCCTCCAAGCTGTTAATAAAAAAAAATATTATCAAACTACTGCATTTTCTTCAGAAAACAATGCATTTTGCACACTAGTGGCAAAAACATCCTTATCTAATACTTCTCTTCAACATTAATTTTCCAAATCTGACTCTGCCAAAATACCTGCTGCAAACACAGAAAAAATTATTGTTCTTTTCTGTTGATGTTGCTTCCCAGAAAATAAAACTCCTTTTTTTTTGCTGCCTGTTTCCAAATACTGTACTTTTAATGGGGGGTGGGAGGTGGTAATAGACAGTAATGGCAGAATTTTTATGTAAACCATAACAAATTGGACAGCTCATTTTAGAGAGATCTGTTGCTGCATTAAGAATGTGTTTCTCAAATCTCCTGTGTGCAACACCATCTGTTTCTAAAGAGTAATATACCTGTCTAGCCTCAAGCTATTTTGCCAATGACTCAGGCAATCGAATGAAGCATCCAACAGCTAGATAAAGATAGCACTGCTGTCTACTTTAACCAGAGGAGCAATTTAAGCTTCCAAATCTCAGGAAAGCATGACTTTCTGCATGGAAGGTATACAGTAACACTACAATGTTTGGTTGGTACATATGAGGCTTGAAAATGAAAGCAGTTTCTGGACTGTAAAACCACTGGCCAGTGGTCAGGCAATGGCATTAGATGCTGCAGAAAATATTTGTCTTGGAAGTAAAAAATATTTGTTTTAAATAAACATTACTGGTTAAATTAATGTGTCATAAATAGGTATACAGGGATATAAAAGTGACTCTCTTCCTTGAAGCTGTTACAAAAGATTACTTTCAAGGCTAAATTTGCCCCAACAGAGAGTTTACAGAGGTCACCTACCTAAACCCTGACCCTAAAAGCCATGTCTTAGTCCTCATGAGGTCTAAAGTTTTGTGGATGAGATTTGCATTAGCAAGATTTCACACATGGCATGTTTAAATCAGTGAAAATGTCACTGAATGAAATGCAGTGTTTCAAACTCAATGAAAGAACCGAATTTGGCCTTGTTTAACTGATGATAGAGTTGCCAGTGTGTTTGGATTCTCTGTACTCTGTTATATGCAAAGTAGCCAAGAAAACATATTGTTTGCTGGTCCTCTTTTAAAGGGGGGATTATAATATGTTCACAAAGGATAGAACTGGTATGATTATTCTTATATATATATATCTTATTTCTGCTACTTCTACAACTGCTCTGTCATCAGTATTTCTGATGCTATTCACAAAATCAAACCTTTTTCCATCACAGCCTATACGAGTGTTTGTCCTAAGCAGTGAACTATCTGTGTAACAGCTGGACAGCAGCTGAACACCAAGTGGTGCTGAGAGAATGACAGTATCTTCAGGAAGTCCTGAGCAGTGTGATGTGAACAGTATCCAAGCTACTTACTCACTCTTGTTTTAAATAGACTTCATGAAAGGCACTTGTAGAGATAAAAGTAGAAGTTTAAGGGAGGAAAATAAATTGTCTTTGCTTTTGTTTATGAGGAACTTCTTCCATGTATAAAAAGTGCACGAGGAGGCAAGCCTGAAAATGAGATATAAAGCACTGTTTGCTGGCATAATTGGCATAGTGCATATCCATTTGTTTTCCTGTACAAGGTATTGAGATATTATTGAAGTAAAGGTTGAGACATTACTTAGGGGAAAAATGCTTTTCCTTCCCCAGCTTGATATGAATTATTTTGAACTACATTATTAGAAGCCATAGGTCCAGTCAGATACTCTTAGTAAACTGGAGACTGATAATTTAAAGTAGACAATGAAATACACATTTGTGGACTTATTTGCCTTCAGAAGCAATTATCCATCTTAAACAGTCAAGAAGTCAAAACTGTATTTATGGGCCTCTGCTCTGTGTGGAGTGATTGGCATGGTTTATAATGATGTTGAATGACAGAACTGGTATTTATTTCGTTCTCTGCTGACTGAATTGTATTTCTTCTTTATATTCAGATGCTCATTTCCTTGCTCCTGATGCAGTCTCATAATGCAAAAGTGAACATAAAATCAATAGCCCCTGTCTCAAAACAGTGTAGATCTTCTCTCCTGTACTGTGGTCTCCAGATTGAAGTATCAACATGTTAACCTATAAGCATGTCGTAAAATCTGTGCCCCTTGCACAGCCATCAAATATCTTAGTGACTAAGGACAACCCTTTAAATCTTGTGTGCCTCTTCCACTTATTTCACTTAGAGGAGCCTGGAATACTACTGAGTATTTGTGAAGTATTTTGTTCCCCACATGTAGAGAGAGAGGGTGCTTGATGAGGGTAAAGTAGGAAGAATATTATGTGCAATTAGGGCCTCATCATCTGCAGCTCACAGCTTCAGAGAAGTGATATGATGCCTGAGATGGGGACAAGCTCTCCCTTTGCCCACGGCATGTCCCCATGCCCATGGCACGTGTGGGTGTAGGATGTGAGGGCCAGACCACAGGAATTCTCACCAGCTCCTCCACCAACATCCAGCTCTCTGCATCAATGGGAGTGCACATTAACTACATTACTCTATCATGGGAAATGTGCACGGATAGAGTAATGTAGATAATCTGAAGTAGGAAGCAGCCAAGGGACTTGTATTTCTCTTTCTTCTGTACTGGTCAGGTTGTGTGAACCAGATTTTAGGTATGAGGTCTTAGTGTATTCCATATAAATCAGAATGAGCTTTAAAATTGGCTTTGGTATATAAATGCCCCAAAAAGTCATGCTACATTTGTACATTGTTGAGCCTGAAATTGTGAATGTGAGACTGAAATCAACTGAAAAAAATTCTGCACTGAATTTCAGTAGGATTTGTACCTAACATTTTTTGAATCAAAAAGTAAAAATGAAAAAGACAAAATCCAATAAGCCCCCAGTCAATGGACAGGAGATTTTTAAAAGCACTGTAATAAATATAATGCATTCTACAAATGCATTTAAGAAACATTTCAGAGGCCTTGATGATGATAATACACGTCTTGGCAGAGGGCAAGAGGAGAATTACAGCTTCATGGAGTCAGGTTACCAGAGCTCTGTGACATCAAACCTTTGATTTAGAGCTTATGATATACAGGGCTTAAGTAAGCTTGTTGGAAACAACTACAGTGGAGAATAAGCTGTTTCATAAATCTCTGCACTGTACAATCTATGTACTGTATTGCAAATCAAAATGGTATTGAAGCAAAGTGCATTGATTGTCCCTGAGCCACTACCAGCTTTAATAATAGAATTGCTGCAGATGCATGTTTGAAGTGGCTTTGTTTAAAGCCTCTGTTTTATTTACAGCACAGATGAAAACTACTCTGCAGTAATAAGCTTCCCCTTCTCAACAGTGCATATGTGTTTGTTGATGCTGGTTGCCCCCTGATTCCTGATTTTGAAAGAGACTTTGTCTTGATTCATTGGGCAATTTATGCACCATTTACATGCAGTTCCCCAAGTGTTATTTGAAGTAATTGAGTACATATTTTTATGATCTATAAAACAGTCCTTTAAATTTGTACACATGAGAAAACTCTTTATGGTGAACCAAAGAGTAACCATCCAAGTATAAATAGCATCTAAAAATCAGGGGCAGAATTTTCCCACAGCACTTCAAGTGCTTAAAACTCCATAGTAATTCTTTCTTTATTGCAGTTACTTACTCTGCACATGATACTTCTCATGTGTAACATTCTAAGTGTTTTATCAGGAAAAGTAGCTACCATTTTCCCTTCCCACCCACTGCTTTTCATTGTGGAGAAAGCAGGAGTAGAGAAAGATTAGGCAGCTTTCTGAAATGTTTTAGAACATCTGCTGTGAAGATGGGAATAAAATCATGAGAGAGCAGTGCTGATGCCACCTCTCCAGTCACAAGACTTACAAGAACCCTGTGTCCTGTGAAGGTACAGTGTGGAGTGATGACACTGGTAAGGAGGCTGTTGGGGTTGTCAGAGAAGCAGTTTCAATGTCTGCACATGTTTCCCAAAAGGGAAAATATAACCCCATACCTTTGCTAAATATTTTGAGAAGGCATGACTTGGTCATTTTAAAGGTCTACCTATGACAAGGAAACAAAAGAAGTTCTATCTATAAAATAAAAATGTTAAACCTGACACTCATTACCTTTTTCAGTTCAAATTCTCATTGTTAGATTACTGTCAATGCATTTCCTTAAAGAACAAAGTGGTTCTTTGCATCACCATTTTCTGTACTTGTTTCACTCTTCTGAAGAATTTTCACCAGTACCTAACTCTCATGGTTTCTTTGTCACTCAAACTTATAAACTTCTGTGTGCTGTTATATTTCTCTTTGCTGACTTTATTATTGTTTTAAATTGCTAACCTTGTACTTATTTTGTTTATAAATACAAATGTAATATTCTTTGGGAAGCAACTAATCATAAATTTGCACTTCTTTACAAGTAAAATTTCATAGAAATAAAATTATATAGACTCAAAAAGAAAAATGTGGGTGTGAATCCATACAGGGAAGGAAAGGCAACATGTGTTCCATTATTGATCTTTTTTTTTACTGTCTTTTGTTTCCTCAGAAATACAGCTACCTGGTTTTATAACATAAAGAAACTCTTTCTGAAACCTGTCTTCTTTTTTCCCACCTCAGAGCTTCACTTTAATAAACTGGCAAAATTTTATGATACTTATTCACTCAATCTTCTTGACAAAAAACATTATTCTTCCAATATATTTTATTATCATTGCCTTTTCCAAGAAAACTTGGGAAGCTAAGGTTGCATATATAGTAAGGAACTAGTTTAGGACCCTATGTCTTTTTTACAAAGGGATGGAAATGACAGAGCTTTAAAAAGAAGAAATTAACCTGCTTCTAGAAAGATCATTGTTTTGAAGAAACCCAGTTGACACCATGAAAGAAAGAAAGTCATAGCGGATTTCTAAATTTCCTGTTGTCTATCCATCTGCTTTCTGTGCCAAATGTGGGCGACATCATGAATAAAAACATTGAATAAAGACTAAGTGAAGACCTGCTAGTGTGCTTCCTACTCAGATATTCAGGGCTAGAAACTTAATGTAGAAGCTTAGAAAAGGATTGCATGTATTAGTGATGTTATTGCCTTCAGGTGATCCGACATGGATAATCAGGATGATATCATTGGATCAGAATGCTTAAAGGCAAATATTTATGTAATTTATCAATGGAATTTTTCTTTACTAATCTACTACACTATTGTCACCTTATAACCTGCATGGAAGAACAACTCTAAGAAATCCTTGCTTCTCACTAAGCACATATATTTTGCATTTTTGTTTTTATAGTGAAATTTTAATAAATATTAATTTAAAACAAGTGTTTCAGATGTCCTTATGAAAAGAAAGAAAGATTTTTCACACTGAGAAGATATATAAATTAAAATCCTACTGAATACCCAACATTAAATGAAAGGGCAATAATTAAACTGGAGTTCAGTGCAAAATTAATATTTCATATTTGAGGTATATAAAATAGTTTTAACAATCTTCATATTCAATAAATTACTCAAGTTGACAAAAATCATTTAAATCCATCACGGTGGAGGGGGGTAATGTTTGGGAATCAGTAGTGACTTGCCTCCCTTACATTAATTAGACAAGCCACAGCTTCTTCATTATCAGGAGAATAAGCAAATTGCACAACTAACACGAAATACCAACATATACTTTTGTGCCCTTATCTGTGTCATATGTGCATGGAAGAATAACTGCAGCTTTAAAAGGAACAGTGTTTCTCCACCCTGTGGTATGCTCTGAATCTGTGAATTTTGAAAAAGGCAACCCCTCCAACTCTTTGTGGTTGTCTAGAATATAAGAGGGAGAAGATTAACACCCAATATTTGCAAGAATGAAAAGCACCCTAATTATGTTATGCTGTGGGATGCTGGCAGGGCTTGTGTGCATGAAAAAACATCAGATAAAACCCCGCAAATTCCCTTGGGGATTTTTCTCTGCTTTAAATTGTTTGATAATCCTTATCTTTTTCAATCTGCTCTAAGGTCCCTGTGTAGAAGTGGCTAGAAAACTGTTCCCAGAGAGGACTTACGATCCTTTCACTGTCAAAATGGGTGGAAGCCCAGTAGGATCTCTTCAGATTCTACTGCTATTCAATCTTTTTCTTAATGGCGCAAGTGAAGAAATCGAGTATGCGAGTATGCTTCTCACAGGTGCTGCTGACACCATCCCAGGAAACCTGTCAAAATTTTCTAAAGGGTTTACTTTCAAAAGTATCTTTACAAATAGAAGACGTGACCTGAAAACACAATAATGTTGTTTTAGTAGGTGCATGATACTGGATTTAGATAGAAACAGCCAGCTGAACAAGAATGGAATGGAAAAGATACAAATGCTGTAGTAATGTTCTTGTAGTTATACCTGATGATAGATGAAATATGAATTGTCAACATTTCCCTGTTAGAAATATGATTGATGACATGCAGTGATCACTATGAAAGGGTTTAACCTGCAAAACTTGTGAATTAGTAACTCTGATCAGACCTGGTGTAAGTCATGAAGTTCTTTAGTCAGTAATTTACAGTCTCATACTTCATGTCTGCATTTGCATGATGAGCTAAGACTAAAAGGGCTTGCTTTATGATATATTCGAGCATGTCAAGGGTGTTGACATACCTTCTCTCACAGTCACACACATAATTAGATTTTTTTTCTTATTTGCAGTGTCACCATGGCATGAAATTATTTTATTTATTGAACTGTCTTATTTATTTTAGTTTCAAAAGAATATTAAACATGTTGCTAATCAATAGCAGTAGTTAGCTCAGACAAGGGTGAACCAGGAAAATTATTTTAAAAGACTGATGTAGAGTTATTGGGATGTGCTGGATTATAAGTCTCCCACTTGCAAGGTTGCATACAGATCCTCATTCCATGTCCAGAAAAGTAATCCTGTGCAATTCAGTGGTCATAGATCAAGCTGTAAAGCTTAGACTGATTACCTGAAATAAGAAGGAGTAGTATTGAAGTAGTCTCCAGTGAACAAAATTTATGAGAGAACAATGCTGATAAACTCCATTTATTTTTATTTTTGACTTTAAAAAGATGTGAGAATTGAATTAGTTGTACTGGGATATCACAGCAGATCGTTGCTCACAAGCATGTTCTTTGTGTGGGCAATTCTAGAAAGAGAGAAAGTAGGCTGCCTTCATCCAGAAGTTTATTTAATAAGGGATCTATTGTGGAAATTCTAAAAAATGAACCTATTTTCTATAGGCAAATAATTGGTCTGAAAAGGACCACAAAGCTCAGTTGACTATTTCAGGTGCAGGAAGTAATGATACTTGTGGAGGAGAAGGAGTTTAGGGCATCTCCTTTTAGTCCAACATGCAATTGCTTTTCTTGAGTCCTTATAGCTGCAGGTCACTGTCCAGGTTCATAAGTTACTAGGGGACTGTGCTCAATTATTTTTAGATCTGGAGGGAGTAAATTCTTCATCCCTATTGCCAAGAAGAGTTATAAAAAATCTTGGTCCCTTCACCTCTACTGCACTTCATTTGGCCACATAAACTGGGAAGAGATTAGGTGGTGTCCCAACCTGTTGTGCAGTTCATCAGGAACTCTCACCATGCCAGGCCACTCCCTGGCAGGGACTGGTAGTCACTTTCCTGGATTTTGGACCCTTTCCACTGCAGAGCTAGAAGCATTGCAACAATTTTGTGATCTGAGTAAGTACAGATAACCATCCCAAAATTGTTGTGCTATGAAACAATCATGGAGAACACGCACTGTAACACATGTTAGCTCATGAGAGAAGCAAGCAGGCAGCAAGTTCAGTATAGTTAATTTTCCCACTAACCCCGCTTTTCATAATTTTATTAGCTTAGTTTGAAAATTTTACTTTGTAGATTTTTCTTTTTTTTTCAGATCAAGCAAAAGCAGGAGTCATAAAAGCCCACAACTGTACATGTACTTATTGATGTATGAAGAAGTACATGTTGACATGCAGCATTTCTCTGTGTAGAAGGCCTCACTTTCTACATAGCTTCTTCCTACTCAGCTTCACATGACCTAGCATCTCTCAGCCAGCAGATCTGCTGCAGTACCCCTGTCACTGAAATGCAGTAGGCAGTCTTCTGCTGCGTGAGGAGCTGCAGGCACACCAAGCTGGCATGCAAGAGCTGCTGAGTGACAGCCAGGGACCAGATAACTGATGATGTGCAAGTGGTGAGAGAGAGCTGGATCGAGAGCAGAAGACTTAGACACAGCACTGGTGGTGGCAGCAATACGTGGCTCTTTACAGTTGCCTCTTTGAGAAACAGCACAGCTTCAGTAAATCCTCAGCAAACTTAGCTTTATCCTCCTGCATTTTAATGAAGTCAAAGAACAGACTCTGCTAAACAAAGAACCAAGACGTCCCTCAGGTAGTAACAGCATGACATTACTGAGACATCCCTAATGCAAATCATGCGATCTGCTGTCTCCACAATCCCTGAAGCATCCAGAGGTAGACATGCTGGCATTCATAAACCTCAGATGTAGGAGTACCAGGCTTTTATCAGAACAGAAATAATTCTGTTGCCCTGAAGCTGAACCCATTATCCGTGCTGGTTCAAGACAGCATCTCTACTTAAAGGCAGCACCAGGTAAAAATACCATGGATGCTGTCAAGACAGAAGCAATAATTCACGTTCCCTTTTGGACTGGAGTGAGGTCTGTCATCTTGGGCTGCGATCTAAGCAGTAGCTGCCATTACTGCTGCAAAGTGCAAGAGATAGCTTTTTCTTGAATAGAATCTAGTTTTTACTGATTTTGCACTGAAAGGAGGGGGTTTGCCAGCCTTGCATTATCTGGTGCTCACCCATCTGTCTTTTTTACTGCTTGTTATTCATTTGGACTTTCTCCTCTGTGTGGGTGGGGCCGTTGCCTCCAAGAGCTTCACATACTGCTCTTCAGGACTGAGAAGCAGCTTTCACCTATCATAGACTCCTAGAATCCGAATGGTTTGGGTTGAAATGAACCTTAAAGATCATCTCTTTCCAACTCCTCTGCTATAAGCAGGGATGTCTTCCACTAAAACAGGTTGCTCAGAGCTTCATTCAACCTGGCCTTCAAAACTTCTGGGGATGAAGCATCCGCAACTTCTCTGGGCGACTTGTTCCAGTGTCCCACCACCCCCAAAATAAAGAATTTCTTCCTAATTTTTGATCTAAACCTACCCTCTTTCAGTTTAAAGCTATTTACTCCTCATCCTGTCACTATATGCCTTTGTAGTATCTTTCTTGTAGGCTCTCTTTAGGTACTGGAAGGCTGCTCTGAGAAGCCTTCTCTTCCCCATGGTGAAAAACCCCAATTTTTTCATCCTGTCTTCATAGTAGAGTAGTTGAAATCTTAAGAAATACATCTGGTGTGGCATCCCTCCGGTCAGGAGGAAGCCGAGGATATGGGTCAAAGAGATTCTCATTCACTAAGGTCTCTTTGTGACATGGAGAGAGTTGGAAGAATTTGAGTGAAAAGTACAAACCGTCTGTGCTTTGCTTTGACATTTTACTTCTGAAGCTGGGAAGAGTTTTGGGGTTTTCTCGGAAGAAAATCCCAACTTTTCTTGCCCATCAAGATACAATTTGAAAATTCTAATTTTCTCTCTGAGTTTAGGAAAATACCTCTTGGTACTAGAAATGAACCCCATGAATGAAACTGACCTCATTTGTTCAGCCAGAATTACTTACAATGTCCTTTATGATCTTCAGCAGCAGGGCAAATTGGCTTTCTGAAGTGTTTCAAAATGTAAAAAACATGTTGTAGATGGCCTCAAGATGCAGATACTCATCTTACTACTTTCCTGTTGCTAGGCTACTTGCCTGACTAACACTAGTGCTGTCCTTGAGCAGGCACCCAGTTGCCTAGCTCCAAGTAGAGCTTGTGAATCTCCAGGACATGGCAGGAATTTTCCACTGTCTTCATAAACCTTGCGGCAATGTGGAAAAAAAAATTAATTATGAAACCAAAATATACTGCTTAGGTTTCTGGAAAATGAGATTCACAAAGACTTGGGTGACTAAAGGGAAGAAAATCAAACTGAGTGTAATTACAGTTAAACTCATGATAAATTTCATTTTTTTAATCTAGTTTTATGCACATTTAGTGAGGGCCACTGGCCTGCTAAATTGCAGAGTGGAATTCAGAAGTGACAGCAGCCCACACAAGGAATGTGACTATCTCTAGGAAGTTGCAATGCCCATTTATTACAGCAAGAATAACTTCTGTACTTCACCAAACAACAACTCAGTGAAAGGGGTAAATGCTTTTATCATGGTTAAGGCAATATAAGTATTATTTTCAGGGTTTTTCCTGTGCTGGAAAATTAACAACTGTAATTAAAAAAAAAAAAACAGTAAAAAAGTTGCAGTTGACAACTCAATGTAAACAAATATTAATTAAGTCAATGTAGGTGACTCATTTCTGGTTTATGAGACAACAGTGGTGCCCTTCATCTTTGTTTAAGCCCCCTTAAGTTAGTTTGTTGATTTTCTGACCATAGCACAAGGTTTGACGCAGAATCTCCTGTTGCCAAGGGCTTCACAACTGACCAGCTTTAAGTGAGCCTTGGAAACAGTTTTTCCCTTGCTTTTTTCTGAAACAGGGCCTCTGAGCATCTTGAATCAGTGGGATGTATGTGCATAAAATAATCGGCACTGGAAAAAGAGGAAGGTTGTATTTGCTGGCCTTTTGAAACAAGTAAATGTCTTTATCTGACTGTGCACTGAGAATTAGTAGCAAAATTGTATGGTTTGCAACATGTAGCTGCATTTATTTTTTACTTGATTAATTAGGAGTAGGAGTCAGGATTTTAAGGTGAGTTTTTCTCAGGCTGTCTCAAAAATATTGCTTGATGCTTGTTTACTGCAGTAAACTTGGCCTTGATTAAAGCATTGACATCTGAACTAAGAATGGAACATACATTGTACTACATGTCACATGCAAAAAATAATTTAAAAATGGTATGTTTTCCTTAAACTAATCTCATCTTTCCTGGCTTCTAGTTGTATGAATTAGTTTTATAGTTAAAAGAGTATTTGCATAATGCTTTTAAAGGTCTTAATAGCTATAATAATTTTAATCTACTATGGAGTGTTTATAATGTATAGTGAGCTGAAGCATTTAATTGTGTAAAAAGGAATATTAAGGTACATCTTCTAATCAAAAGAGTAATGGGAATATTAAGTATGATGGGTTTTGTTATTTTTTTCCTAATTGCATCTGGACATTCAATTTTATTACCTCTTTCGAAGCCCAAATGACCATGAAAACTGAGGTTAAATCTTCACTATCAGAGATATGCTGAAATAAGCTCTATGCAGGTGTTTTATTTAGTATCTTCTCTGGGATTGCACCAGTTGGCTCTACTGAGACCCGATCCTCCCCCCAGTCAATCAATTATAGTTTTCCCATTCATGTTCTTTCAGCTAGGTTCAGGGTTTGTGTTGCGATTGGTGGGTTTTATTTATTTACTGGAATATGAAAGACAAAAAATGTGAGTCCTTATTTTCAGTGTGCTATTTAGGCAGCTATCAATCTCATCAAGAGGTGCAGCAGATCTGACTTAAAGGACCTGCAGCTGTCCCGGAACAAAACACACATTGCGCATAATAACAGCCCCACACAGATTTCCCCTCTCAAGTGTCCAGGCCAGATACCACAGCATAGAATCAATGCAAATCTCTGAGCTGAGTGTAACATGGCCATTTTTCACAGATTTGATGCAATTCATCTTTTCAAACACACTTTTATTTTTTTTTTCTTTTTCTGATGATGGTTTCAAGTGGAAACGTCGTTTCTTTGGTAACTGTATAGAATTTTATGGCAGCTTTGTCAGAAAAGCACAATTTTGATTCAATCTTGCCATCTTGGCAGGATGAGGTAAAATTTCATAGCTGTGCAATGAAACCAGCAGTAAGGAAGAGCAAAATTTCTACCGTGGTGTGTGTTTATGCTGAGTAAGCTACACTGGCACTTTTTTTTAAGCGCCTGTCAGAGACTGGAAAAGGTGATCTGTTTTGAGACATCTTGGAATGTGTGCTGGGGGTGGGTCAGGCTTTGCTCTGCCCCAACTCCTCCAGCCCTACAGTGTCTGGCACACTGGAGGCAGCCCCCCAGTGTCACCTAACCCACCCCTGAGTGGCCCAGAGACCAAAGTCCCACCTGGGAGGAAGGCCCAGGATGGGCCAAAAGGGTTAAGAAGGGTCACCTCGAGGCAAGCACGTTCTTCTTTAACCCTTCCTTCATCCTGGAGCTTTACATCCCTAGAACCCAGGAACTGAGAGCTATGTTTGTCTTTCTGTATCCTTCCTATCTTTCCGTTTTTCTCACTTTCTTCTTCTAACTCACTCACAGAATGTAACACTGAATGGTTTGAAGGTTTTCTGTGTTCAGTGGGCTAAGTAGTTCACCAGTAAACTTTTGTGTGCTTTTACCACTTGAGGATATTTGCTTGGGATTACTCAGAGCAAAAGTACCTTGGTTTAGCCTAAGATTTAGGTGACTAGGGCCTAACACTATCATAAATTGAGAACAGAATTTCCATTTTATCAGGAATTCTAACGTCTAAACAATATGCTCTAGATCAGAAGAGAAAGTTGATAGTTGACATTTTTCATAAAACAAAAAGTTCTGCTATTGTTTGGTAGGTTTTTTTTCCCTTAATTTAATGGTGAAGTTATTTTAGTGTGATTATTTTTATTTGTGCTTAATATTTTTACCACATCAAGGCATAAAATATATATGTCATATCCAAAACTTACCAGAAGGAATATTAACTGCATTAAATCGCATTTTGATGAAAAAATAATTTGTATTGAAACATTTCTTCTCTTTGAAAAAGACTGTGAAAACCAACTTCAGAATTTTTGACATGAAGGGAACAGCTTTTGATTTTAAACAAACTGTTTATATTTACTCTTTTGAACAACTTGGCATCTTGCTTCTTATTGTCATTGTGCTGATTAATTTTATCCATGTTTTAGAACAAATCAATGTTTATTGTCAATGCATATTAATCCACTGTACAAATTCAGAATCTACATCTCTATGACTTTTTCCCGTGGCTGTTCATAATGAAAGATCAATATGCACATATGGATTTATTTATTAAAAATTATATGCTCTTTAATATGAAAGTAATATGATCTGTGTTCTGAAGGTAGAATCTGCTATGATCCACCTGGGAAATAATTTATGCAATTAGGGGATGGTAGTCTTGTCTTTTATCACTGCAGGCAAGGCAGGAATTTTTTTCAGAGACAATGATGGTGTGTTTTATAGCATTTGGTATCACTAAGACCCTTAAGGGCTGAACATAAATGCAAATAAATTAGGAGCTTCGTTGCATATTTGCAATTTATGACAGAGCACAGTTTCACCTACCAGTAGGAATACCATAAGAAAAGTAATTCTCTGGTAGATCCCTGACACCTGCTTTGGGATTGTAGGGGAAAAAAATTACCCAGGCAAAACAAGGTTCCTGTTTGCTCCAGAAGTTTGAAATTTTTACTGTTTATGAATTCCAAATCTGAGTACCATTCCAAGTTTGTTCCTTTCCCGCCTTTCTTACCCTTCTTATTGCAGATTTTTGGAAGTAGAGATGATGAGTATCTGAATACACACACCCCCCACAAAACTGCTGTTTAAAATCTGTGTGTTGTAACATTCCTTCACCACACTTATCTGATAAAAATTAGATTGTCTTACATACTTAATGGCATACTGTACCTTGCAGATCAGAGTGAGTTGTTTTAATAATAAATTTTTTCATCTTTAGTGACTCAAACGCTTGGCCAGGGGGGTATAAAGGATATTTCTCCAGGCCTTCACAATATAAACAGTCTTGCATGAACTTTGCAGTGGCATTGATGCAAGTGAACACATTCAGTAATGTTCCTCTGTCCATATCACATTGAGTTCCCTGCTTGCATGCTGCAACCTTGTCTTTGTAGACAAAATCAGCTGAACCTGCAAGTCTTTTCATCATTTTGTATGCACTGATGTTATTGTTCAGCAAAGAAAGCCATGTTCTGGAACACAGAGAAACTGGCGTGCAGGTTCTCAATGCTAAACTGAGTGTGTGTGAAGGAACTTAAAACAGCAACTTCTGCTGGGAATTGCTTTGTAAAATCAGGTCTTCCAGTGTGGCTGTTTGGGATTGGAGTGCTTTATTAAAGTTATGGCTGAAAGGTTTTGGACACATCTCTGATGATTTTCTATCTTCATTAAATTTCTCCTGTACAAGACTAATGATCTATTTATTTATTTCCATGAGCATTTTTCTGTATGCCCATCTGTTTGTCCTTTGGAATGCTTATACCAGGAAGTTGTAACCTGGAAGACGTCAGCCTAAAACTAGCTGCTGTTTTCTTGGTTTCCCAGCCCATCTCCTTTGTTTCTTTTCTCTAGCCTATTTTATTTTTTTAGACAAAGTACATGCTTGTAGAAACCTCAGCCTGAAAACCCTCCTGTTTACTGGTACATTTAACTGTCAGATATACTGAAGGCTTTTAATAAACATAATTCTGCTTTGAAAATAGCCATATCTAGTTAGAAAGATGTTTTCAGGTTATAAGACTATTTTAGATTATTTCTTTGAATGGGTAACTCCGAAGTAGCTTCATCTTGCATCAAGAATAAAAGTGCCTTTATGTTTTCTCAAGGCATAACATAGTTTGAAGTGTTTGAAAACTGCATGCTGAAAATCCTCCATTTCTGGCTTTCCATTGAATCCAAACTGTGCCAATGCCTGGTGCTCCAGATACATGCAAATATATGTGCACCTGTCTGCAGTGGAGCTCTTCACATTGATAGAAATGTTGCTGTTTACTTCAGTGATTGCCCATTGAAATAATGATAGTACATTTATATTTAGATAGTAGCATCTATTTCAAACGATCCTGAAGAACCTTATCATCGTTAAGACTCTGTCAGTCATGAGGAATCCCTAGGGATTTCAGTGCATCATGTTTGGATTTTATCACAGGAACAGGGATATGGAGATTTGGGGGATTTGGGGAATGATTTTCTGAGTTAATTTGAAATCTTCACCACTTTAAAAGGAAAAATCTTTACTAGTCATTGAACCTAAACGTATTTTTGGTAGCATGGAGCGACTTCCAATCAAGGTGGGTGGCAAGATAGCTGAAAAATTGGCTGGACCGGGGGGCTGAAAGGGCAGTGGTCAGTGGTGCTACGTTCACCTGGTAGGCAGTTATCATGCTTCAGGATCTCATACTGGGGCCAGGAGTATGTCATGTCTTTATTAACAACCTAAAAAACCCATTGGAGTGTCCCAGAAGATTCTCAGGTGACACCAGATTGTGGGATGGCTGCACAGTGGAAAGCAGGGCTGCTACTGCAAGCAGCTGAACAATGATGAGAAAGTGGGCTGACAGGAGTATGACAGATCCAAGTGACAAGTCCTATAGATGGGATGAGGAACTCATTTTCAGACCATATGGAAGGCCAAACAGCTGGAAAACAGCTTGGCAGAAAAAATCCCCCAGGGCTGTCCTTGTGAAAAGCAAGTTGAAGGGGAATCATCAGCCTGCCCTTGCAGCAGAGAAGGTCAAAGGCATTCTGGGAGGTACTAGGAGGGCTGAGGGAGAGGATCCTTCCTCTCTACTCAACACTGGATGAAGTGTGGGCTCACCAGTACAAGATAAATAGAGATCTACCTTAGTAGAGCCTGTGTGGAGCTCCTGAGATAACGGGAGACTGCAGCACGAGGTGTATAGGGGAGAAGCTGTGAGCTGGGTTATTCAGCCTGGGGAAGAGGAAGAGGAATTTTATTTCTGTGTACAGCTGCTTAATGGGGAAATGTGGAGGATCTGGAGCCTGAATTTTCTCAGAAGAAATCAGTGGAAGGATTAGAGGCAATAGGCAATATTTCAGATCATTACTATGAAAACAGCCATGTAGACATTCTCTTTAGATCTATAAATATCTTCCAAAAGTTCTATTTTGACAGGATTTGGGACTGTATGTATCCAAGGAAACTACTTCTTTCTCATCAAGTAGAGTTGAAACTGCATTAATATCATATACATTAATATATGAAAAATGAAAGAGGTTTTAAAGTATTTTACATATGTACATGCAGACTCTATAATTGTATTTAAATACCTTAAGTACAATTATCCTGCATTTAGAAATTACTGTGTTCATTTTTTATATTGAATGTTCTTATATTTTCATTTAGAGCTTGGTAATCTAAGCTATAAGAATCCTTTTTACTGTCAAGTAATCATTTCTAAATATTTTTTTTTGCTAGAATGTAAGTGATGAATTTTTCAGCAAACACAATTCTAAGCTCATCTATCTGCATTTGTTCATGTGACAAATGAGGGAAGAAGAAAATATAAAATTATGTTTCTAAAGACAATTCAGATTTTTTCCTTTCTTCTGCAAATGGAAATCTTTGGTCTAAAATCATGCACAAGACTTTTAAAGAGAGAGGAAGAGAGGAGAAAAATCTGGGATTACAGCTCTTATGTAATGATCAGCAATTTTTAAAGCTCTTTCCAGACTGTTGCCTTTTTAATGTCAAACAAAAAGTATTTACCAGACACAAGCAATATTTTTTTGGTTGAACTAAATACTTTTAATAGCCATGGTTGTATTAGCAGTAGAGCCACAAGCCAGTTACTGCATCTGATGTTTCCTCTCACTCCCAAGTACCAGTACAGAGAACAGAGTGTGTGCAGGGCTAGCTCCCTTCTCCATGGCCTCAAAGGTCACAGACCATCCTGCCTCAGCAAGGGAAAGCACTGGAGAAAACAAAGTTGGGATGCACAGGGCACGTTCATTTTCTGCATCCTAACCATTCGTTTTCCATGATGAGCAGGAGAGCAAAGGGTGCCCAAGTTAATAAAGTGGTGTTAAAATCTTACAGTGAATTTCATGTAAGAAGATTGAGGTGGTATTTTACTTCAAATAATTTACAGAGGAAAAATGTAATTTCTTTGTATTCGAAGAATAATATCCTTTCAATGCTTTAACTCTTAGCAGCTTTTGGCTTTTTGTTTTAAAATGCAGCAGTCCTTTTTCAAGCTTTTTCTCTGTCTTAGGCCTTCTTTTTTGGAAATGGCATTGCTTCTATTGAAAATACATGTTTTATTACTGCTCCAACTTCCAAATTCCAATGAAAAGAGCAAATCTCTTTTTCCTATAGGACAATATATATTGCCTTGTATAGGACAGAGTAATGATTTCTTAGGGGCTTAGTAACAGAGCTGAGTGAAAACTGCAAAATATATCAATAAACTCTTGATAAATGTAAAAATGAGAGGCTTAGCTGCTCCTTAATCCCTCTTCTGGGTTTTAGCAGGGGACAGCTGACCATTCCCGTGACTTCTGCAGAAGAAGCAGAAATATGCTTAGTACTCTATGAAAATATATTCTCTAAACTATGCCTCTGAAATCAGAATATTTTAAATTCACAGATTTGAGTCCTTATATCACAGGCATTTTGAATGGGAGGAATTGTTTGGTCCCTTAAGACACATGTAAGATTTCTGAAAGGGAACTGCTTAAAAAAACTACAATAAATATCTTTCTGTTTTCTTCACACCTTGGACTGTGATATCTGTGATATTATAAAGTACATAAATAATGCTGGGAGAAAATAAGATGAAATATAACTAATATTAGAGTAGCCTATTAAAAAAAAATGAATACTACCAGCAAAGCATGTAGGTGCCAGAAAAAAAACACAAACTAAACCAACCCAGAAAATTAGAAAATACAAACCAACTCACACAACATTCACAATGTTTCCTTACTATGTTTAGATAGATAGTTCCTTTTGCTGCCTTTCCATAGCAAACCCAGAGATTTGTTGACTGATTTCACATCTCTCTTATGAGTACATTCATTCTTTCGTAGTACTAAAGCTACTCAGTGATTCTCACAGCACTCAGATGCCCCTAAAATTTGTCCCATAGGAGTTTTATGGGGAAGCAGAGAGGAAGCCACGAACACACAGTGACACAAAAAGCACCAATTACCTGTTTATGCCTTCAACATTTGTCTGGCAAAGCTAAATTCAAGAGCCAGGAGCTTCCAAGAATAGGCTGCAATCTTCTGGTGTGGAAGCAGAACCCAGAGTGTTTTCCAGTGTCTTTTCATTCCACCAAAAGTCTGGGCAATATTTTCCTACTGTGTTGAACTTTTAGGGGAAAAACATTATGCCAACTGTTGAAGGACCAAATTGAATCTTCAGGAGTATGATATTGTTGTTGTAGCTAAGACAATCTACCATTTATTTACAAGGGAGCACAGTGCCCCAACTTAAACGATAGATGAACCCCTGAGATCTCATAATTGATGGAGATGGGGTTTGACTCCTGTGTAGGAGATGCTAGGCCCTCAAAAAAAAACCTTAATACCAAGGGAAAGGGTTCATCTAAGTGACACCTTTTGCATAAATATCCAACACTAATTATATTCCTTGATGTCTCTTAAACAAACCATATCAGTAATTTTGCTGCAGTCCTTACTACTGGTGGTCAGTGAATCCCTCCCATGTATTTTTGTCTTTCTCTACAAGGGCTTCTCAGGCGTTTTGTCATGTCTGAACAGTAATTCAGTATTTCTGTGCTCCCTTCTGAAAGTGTATGACATAATCCATACATCTAAGCCTTGTACAGGCTGGATCTTCAATCATGACCATAAAGTTCTGCTTAAGAGGGATGGAGAGCAGCACAGTCTTTGACTAGACACCTAAGTAACTGCTGCACGGAGTAGGGATCTAAATTTGCTGCAGTTTCCTTGTGTTCTGTTGTCACATTCCATCAAAAGTCATGAATGCTCATAGGCAAATAGCAAAATATCTTTTGTACTGCACAGTGCTGGAGGACAATTTTGGGAAAGCTAAAGCCTGAGAAGAAACACAACATAAATCTGGACCACCTGTTGGGGAAAGCTGCCTAGCATTCAGAGGTCTTTCCAGGGATTCACAGTTACCATGCAGTCAACATTTACATTGCTATTAGAAGAATCCCTTTGTAGACTCCTTCAGCTTTTCAGTGCAGTGAAACTCTGGTGGGTAGGTGAGGGGCTTTTACATTTTTAGAGTGTGTGAATGTGCATGCCTGATGAAATAAATTTGGTATGCCAGTTCTAGGGTGCCTATTCATTAGTGTCCTCCTGCTGTTCACATTTTATTAATGAAGCAAACCATCACCCCCCTACCAGGAGACACTTAATTCCTTCCCAGAATCCATCTGCTTTCCATGGTCCTCCAGCTTTTTATGGAGTCAGCTTTAACAAAGTCTTACTGTCGTGGGTCAATTAAATACCAAATATTGTTATTTCACAGCTACAGCTCCTTTAAAGTGTCTCTTAGCTGTGATTAATTCTAAGATGATTTCTGGGGAGGGTTGGACAACCAAGTTCCTAGCTTAAAAGAAATTTATTCTTAGAGGAGATCGTGGACTAAAGGTGGAATATCAATGCCAAATGGGAAAATTAAGAATATGATTGTGAAACTCTCACTTAGGCAGACTCTGCTTAGACAAGTAACCACACTGGCTGCTTATTATGGGGTGCATAATATTCTAAAGATAGTTTTTAACTCTCATGATGGATGTTTCTAACTTAATCAGAGAATGCACATATGCATGTTAGACTTTATGATTTGCTACAAACTTAATAAAGGATGACTATACACACACAATTACTTTAGGTGCAATAGAGAATAAGAATATTACAAGAGTATTTTGAGAATATCCATGACTCTTTCAAGTACTGAAATAAATTATGTAATATATTCTAAGCCTTTATTAAATATTAAAAAGTGTCATTTATATGACCTCCTGGCTTCTGAAGGTCACTTTTATGCTTCAGGTTGGTGTTGCTGCTGGGTTAATAATAATACTTTAATGTATAGAGGGGTATCACTGAAGAACTGGTGGCAGAAAGTTTAACAGAATGGATGTGGTGGGACCTAAAAACCAGTAGGGCTTGCATTTCATTTGTGCTGAATGCCCAACTTTATCTTCCAGCTCAACATCTGCTGCTGAAGTTTGGGGAATACATATAAAGATTTGCAATTCACCTCTAACTTTTTAATATAAATTATTTATTTAACCACTGACATTCAGTTTATTGCTCTCCTGTGTTTGCACTGTCTGGGATTTTTTTTAAGTTAAGACAACTCAAACTGCAGCACTTTACATAGAGAGTAATAAATTGTGAACTGTATCTAAACTGAAATGAGGTGACCCATAACTAAAGAAAGAAAAATGTCTGTATTCAGTAACCACTGCGTGTATGTAATGAATGCTTGGATGGAAACTGCTTCATCTTCCTGCTTGATCTGAGACTCGTGACATTTGAGATCCATGAAACACTTCTATAGTGCAGATGTAACAGCTCTTGATAAAGGGTGAAGATATTTGAGTGATAAGGTTGAATGTACAATTATCTTATTGCCAGTGAATTAGGCAAAACTCTGAGAAGAAACGTAGTTGGTGTGTTTGTATCTGGACCAGACAGTGGTAGAAGTTTTGGGGGTTGCTCTGGGGTTTGTTCCCGGGGTCACTCCTGATATCTGCCTCACAAACTATAGTGTATGTCTGCCTATCTCAGCAGGGAACTGCAGTTTGGAAATCCTGGGAATGAGGAATCAATGATTTTTCTTTCTGGAGGTAATTCTGCCAGAAAAAGTGAGTATTTTCAATTGGATAAGGGGATAGATTTCTTCTGGTTTTATTGTAAGAAACTATACATGGCCTATCAATTTTATGCATTACATTTATATTATACATGCACTTGTACACATCTATATGTTTTTTATAAATAAGAAACAAAGTGCTTTTTTTTTTTTTGTAAACATCAGCTATCAGTCAGGATTCTGCTTGTAGAAAAACAGACTATGTCTTTGAGCCATTTAGTGGAATGACAGGGAAGCAATTTTTCTAGTAGGCTTTTTTTTGCTAGCATATGGCTAGACACTCTTTGTTACCATGTCTAATTCTGTAAAGCTATGGCTAGAATGTTAGAAAGGAGAATGTATTAACTCCACATTGAGATCCATAAACAGTATTGCAAAGTCACCATATGCTGTCCTGGTCTAGGTGCTTCTTGTGTTTGTCAAAGCCATTAAGTTTAAAAATGTTTCAGAACAGAATATGAGCCATGGCCCATGGTACAAATATTTATATTCTGCTATTACCTTCTATAAATGCTGAGGTTTGTAAGTAGCATATATATAACCAACATCTTGAGGTAAGCTGGAGGATTAATCATTATGGGAAGAAATAATTTAATCTCCATAAACATTTACATACAAATCCTGCATATAGATAGGGAAATAATGGGTAGGCTTAAGTAAAGGAAATATAGGACTTGGAAATAGAATGAGATATTTTGATATATGCCTAGTGTCTAACATAAACACGTTTCACTGTACTTTAAGTAGTCCCTGCTTTTTTAGGTACTTTTTTTCTGTATTATGAAGGTCTAACAATATACCAGGCTTCACATTATAATAACAAGAATTAGGATTGGTCATAGTTTGGATCCAATGACCATGCAAACCAGAAACCCAGATTTCTTTTTCTCCTTCTATACTTTTTCATTCAACACATCTCTAAGAATATGCTGCTGCTTAAAACAGCCTAGTCCAGGTAAAACTTCAATGCCCAACTGCATCATATCTCCATACTTTATTTCAAAACACTGTATGTTTATTAATCAGCTGCTGATTAATAAAATATTTAAAAAAGGAATTTCTAGTCTCCCATGCACTATGCTGGATTGTAATAAGAAAAAATCTGAACATTCTCCTTGTTTGAAAACGTTCAGGTTTTAAACAGTGAGTTATGTCATTTTAATGTCACATGTTTCAATTTAGTAGGGAAAATATTTACTTTTAGGAATAAGAGACACTATGTTGGAATATGAAATAGCAATCATCATGTTATAATCAATACCTGGAGGTGGCTACTGCAACATTAGCCATAACAATGCCATTCTCAACATTTTGTGTTCATTCTACTGCAAGTTGCATATAGCATAGTTCTCTCAACAAATTCATTGAGACCTTCATATTCCTTCAAACATTTTTTATATAAAATACATTTGGTCTACATTTTTTGACCAGTTGTATTGATTCAATTTATTGATGAAATACATACATATTTTAACTTCTAAATACTGGTTCGACCTCCAGCTGGGAGTAAATGAACCTAAAAAACTTGTTAGTGAAGTAACCAAAAACTGTGGCCTTACTGTTAACCTTTGGCTAGTGTTACCATATTGTCTTTTGAGATATTGCAAATTTTCCCTGAGTTCCCATCATTATTTTGAGAAGACCCTTCTGTACACTTATGAGAATGAATGTGATATTTATTCCACAGGTATTTTACAGAGAGCTTTTAGGCAGATAGCAATTTGTGTGATGACTTGTATGTTTCAGCTGAATGGACTGAACATTTATTTCTCTTTGTGCTGCTAAAGTATGAATATAATCTTTGAAAAAAAGGCCCAAAACAAACAGATTTTTACTGTTCAAATCACAGTAAGGCTGTTTACTTTATACCAAAGTGGTCTACAAAAACTGTAACTTCAAATGTAAACATGACTCCCAGTGCCCCTGCCGCATACACAAACAAGCCACCTAATCATCAACCTGAAATTGCTTTTTAACCATAGCAACCTGAACACTTACCCTCTGAAATGGTTCATTAATGAAAATACCGGGAGAATTCTTTCCATCTAGAAGATTAGCGTAATTTAGAAATATCTGGTATTTCATATTCAAGCTTCTAACCTCTAGGGAATCATTCGTTTTGGCCATTCAGCTTGTTTTATTTTTGTTTTTACTCTATATATTTCTGCATTGATTTTAATCTGCTTTTTTCATCTCTGGGCAGAACCTAAGTCTAAACAATTTTTAAGGGATTCTTTTGCATATTCTATGCTTTGGGTAATTTGTTTGTTTGTGAGGTTTTTATATGTATAACTACATGAAGTAGAAATCTAAAATAAAATACAACCAAATAAAATGAAAAACAGCAAAAAAGTTATTTTTGTTTCAGTAGTTATTAGTCTTCCTTGCTAAAGAAAAATACTAACTCTAGCTTCTTCTCTTTTCCCTTCCCACATGCACGTTTAATGGCTTGCTTGAAAACTAGGGCCTCACACTCAGGATGATATGCCAAGAGCCCAGATTTAGCAGTGCAAAGTGTTTGGCAGCAGTGCCAGTTTTATTATCTCCCACATCCCATGATCTGTCCTTACCTCTTGCATCAGCAGCATACCATTTAAAAAGAAAAAAAAATAATCTGCTGTCCTCTCTTCCTCCAATTCCTCAAAGCAGGAAGTAACACAAGAGTTTAGCTTAGCTACTGGAAGGGAAATATTTGACAACATTTGCAGATGATTCAGCTGTGTTCTGAAGAAGACAGAATCACAGACTCAGAGGATAATTTCAGTTGGAAAAGTCTTCTGAGATCATTGTCCACCACTAAACCATGTCCCTAAGTGCCACATCTGCATGGCTTTTAAACACCCCCAAGGATGGCGGCTCATCTGCTTCCCCAGGCAGCGTGTTCCAATGCCTGACCACTGTTTCAGTTCAAGTCTCTCCTTATTTGAAAATGAAAATAAGAAAGGTGTGGTAGATATTACAGAAAGGTTGATCAGCTGTTGAAAGGATCAGAAGTCAGGTCATAGATTCCGCTGTTGTTCTGTTTATAGTGCTCCTCGCATTGCAAAAACCTGAAGAGAACTTTATTTTCCTGTTTCCTTGGTTTAGGGAAAATTAAATTCCTGCTCTGTACTTTCCTCAAGGAAAATATGTTTTTTTTTTAAAGTTTAGAGTTTTTCAGGTCCAAATTTTTTATCTCTTTAGTGCTATGTCTCCGTATTACTTTTGATAATTGTGAATATAAAAATACATTTTTCCTATACTTGTATATCTGAATGGAAACAACTATATACATACATCATAAAAAGAACTCTTGACTGAAAGACATTATGAACGGAAAATATTTGTTCATGTTTGCTATGAAGTACAGGATTAAGAAATCCCGAATTTCCTTCACCAGCCTTAGTTTGGACTTCTGGCACTGAACAGAGACATGTCCTTCCTTCAGTTTATTTTTTCAAACTTCAAGAACCTTAAATGGAGTAGATGATAAGTACTCGAAATTTTTTTCTTTCTTTTTATTGAGGAGACAGGTGAACTGCTCTATTTATGCTCAACAGTACAGAGAGAAACTGCTGATATTGAATATCACCAGTTCCACGCTCTCTATTGAACTGTCCCATTGGGAATGGGATGAAAAGTGGAAAAGGGGAAGCCTGGTTGGTGAGTGCCTGGTGGCATGGAGGTTTGCTGCATCTTATGTGATATGACCAGCTCACACTCATCTCACAGGTGTGTGCTTTCCTGAACAAGGAAGTACAAAGCTATGAAGATGGATTACCTTGCAGCTTTTCTAGGAGAGATGAAATTGATAGCAGCTAAAACATGAAGAGAGTCTAATCAGGGTGGAGTGATGTATCAGGGGATATGACAAGAAAGCAAATACATGTGAAGAAATGAAATCAAAGTTACACTTTAAAGGCTAAAGCAAAGTGAGAAAATGATACTGAGTCTTTCTATTAATTTTTCATCACATCCTAGGAAAGAAAGAAGTGTCACAGCTGTTTGGGTTTGGAACCAGGAGTCTCGTGCTATCTGTCATGCCATGGGTAGGATGGAGACTCTGTGCTTGGGAATGATGGTAATTTGGCCTATTTTACCTGTCTTATGTTGAACTTCTGCTTCTCATGATTCTGAAAGCAACCCCATTGCTCACAAAAGAGAATGAAGCGAGAATGGAATTGCACAGGCATTTTTCTCTGCAGTACATAAAGCTATACATTGCTGATGTTACAGAAATATCTGCACATGACTGGAGAAGCCAGCAGACTCTGGTGTGTACAAAAATAAGTGAAAAGCTTTCCTAGCTGAGTGGCAGTGCAGAAGCTTTTATATAGCTCAGGAAGAAACTCAAAGCTTTTCTTGAAAAATATCCAATTTAATGTTAAAGCTTTTATTGCATTCTTATACATGGTTTATTCATGGAGCACTCTCCAAGGCCAAAATAAGTATCCCAATATACCCTTTTAGAATCTGAAAATTGTATAGAGATGTATAATACTAGAAAGTAAAAGATTAGTCTAGTTTAATACTGGCCATAATGAGATACACCTAAACTAAATACACCTTCAAAACATGACCATTTCCTACTGTCAGAGGTGTTCTCTCTTATGCTTTGACATATCTTTTCATACAAAAAAGATTTTAATATTTAATATAAAAATATATGAAGAGAGTTGTACAAGTATCAATGGTTCCCCTGAATTTGTTAAGCTTACTACTTGTGAGAGGGAATTATGATGAATAAGATGTATAACGCTTAATAATTTCTGAGAGAGGACATGATTTTAACTTCACTGTCTTTTATTCTAGGAAACTGCTCATTAGTTTTAGCTGTAGAGCTATGAAAGGCTTATGCATTATAAAAACCAAAAAATATTAGCGGCTGTCCAGACTCATAATAGTGCCTGATGTAACAAAAAAATGGGTCATAAGGCTGCAAAAACCAGTACCCATCAACTCAACAGGAAAAACACAGATGCAACAGCTCAAAACACTGATTCATTATCTCCCAAATCTGTAGCTAATTTGCACTGCATAAGAATAATTTAAGTATGAGCCCTGGAGATTATCATAATTTAAATGTGTGAGAAGAATTTTTGGTTTCCTGAGGAAATCTTGATCCTGATAAATAGAAAAATTTTATCCCTAGTCTCGGTTTGTCTTCTTACCTGCACTCTCATACACTCAACTCTGGCTAACAGCATGGAGTCTAGCTGGTGCAAATGAGGGGCAAATGTTGCCTGATGCACTTAATCAGAAAAAATTGGCTTTCAGATTCACCCAAGGGTGATGTGTGTTTCATTCCTGGCCAGTGTGACATTGCACATATTTTTGCATGCCAAGTTGCATCAGGCTGCCTTGGAGAGCAAACAAGTGAAATAACAAGTCCCCCTGGCATGTTGTGGTATAAAATCTGTGACCCAGATACTCCTATCTCTGCACATAGCACAGTTCAGAGCTAGAGGGGCAAAAAGACAGATTTATGCTGCTGGAACCTGGTCTGCTTAAGACAAGTCCTCAGGGGAAATACCAGGAGCTTGCTTGAACTGGGATACAGGAACTAACAATCAGCAGACTGTTGGAAATTCCTGGCCACTTCTTTTTGCAAGGGACCAAGGCCCCTTTCCCAACAGCTTACCTGTGTGAAATGGTGACCTCTGAGTGTAACTGCATTGGCTTTAGACTGTGGGGGGACACACTCTAGGGTACCATTTCTAAACTCTAGGAAAAGGTGGAAGGAAAAAGAGCATGTGGCATTGACCTTCTCCAACAGAGTGCCAGGATACAAGGAATGTGTTGGGAAAAGTGGTTACATTCTTCCTCATAAGCCAGTAATTTTCTGAGATAAGAACATTTTTCCATCTAATTTCTCTTTAATTAGTCTCTAAGTTGCCCCAAAGTAAAGTGTGAGGGCTGGCAGACTCAGCCCTCTTGGTGCCAGCAGAAACACTGTACCTGTGCATTATCTTTACCTTCAGGGAAAAATATGAGAAACCCAGAGAGGCCAGACTAGACTCTGGAATGTCCTTGGCAGGAGGGATTATCATCCTTTGTATTGTGGGGGTTTGTGTATTTTCATCATTATTAAAGTCCTGATTCAGGAGGGTAGGAAATGCCTTTCCATCCCTTTCAGCACAAGAGGATGCCTGATTTTGCAGTGAATTACCTCTCCTTTACTGCTCTAACATACTGGAGAGCATCTGCCACTTCTTTGTATTCCCAGATGGAATAATATCTAATACCCAAAGTAATGTTTCTGCTTAAAGTGTCTGGGAGTTCAGCAATGAGCTGTAGTTTAACCTTCAGATTTTATGCAGTCTGTGCCACTCTCCTTTAATAAATATTTAATATACATATCGTATGCAGAGAGTTTTGGTAAGTAAGTCTACAGCCTTTCCCAACACAGCCAAGGTGTTACTCCAGAGAGGGGGAAATGTGAGAATATGTCAGTATTAGAAGTGCATTATAGTTAAACCTTCTGGCTTGAGTGCATGGACAGTGAGCACCAGGATTCCCGTTGTAAATATAACATATTCTGTTTGCCTAAGTTTTCTAATAACTGAGAGTACAAGTGATTTCAGTTGCAATGTATGGAAAATAAAAGCTGTACTTCACCGGTCATTCTATAGCTCTGCATACTGGGTTTAAGAAAAAAAGCCAACCTCTAAAATAAGTTATTCTGAATTGTCCTTGACAATTGTCAAAGATTAATTATTCTGCTAATGTTGTGTGATTTACTCAAAGGCTATTTTTACCAGGAAATTTTCCTCACAATGAGAATGCTTTCTTCTGTTTCAGTAGTTAGTGATATGTCCTTGAAACACAGGTCCTAGGTTTTGAAATTATCAAGAACTTTCTAAAATGCAGTTTACTTTGGAACTGAACCGATTCTCTCTCTTCCCGTCTAACAACATTCAACAAAAGCAAGTTTTCATAAACAAATGAAGAAGATAATCACAGTGCCTTGATTTGAATCCATATGTGCTTATAAATACATGAACATATGCAAAATAATAATATTGTATTGATTTGAAAATATCTACGTCCTCTGTACATGATATCAGAACACAAATATTCATTAGTAGATCCAAATATAGTTATACTAGATCATGTTGTCCTTTTCTTCTCTTTTTATTTAGTTCCAGGGTTTTGTTCTGAAGGTAGTAGTAAGGTGTCTCAGTGTCAACAAGCACTCCTTGAATAGTGCAATCAGGCAAAGCTCTACTGATTTCATGCAAAACACGTTGATTTTCACCACTGGTAGGCGATTTATAATTTACTTTTCTATTGTGGACTTTTTGTAATGTACACAGAACTTCTGGATGATAGTGAATATTCATATATTTAGAATAGGGATTAAAAATTCTAGGAACATTTTGGGAGCAATTTCTGAAGAGAGACTATGGTTGTTCTGAGGAAGAACTCTCTCTTGCATTTGCAATATTGTTTACAGTGTTGGGGAAAAGCAGATCCACAGTGCACGTAACAAAAACTTGTTGGCTGTGCTTTAATTTTGGATGAGGATTCCTAGACAAGCTTCTTATAATCCTGTTGAACTCCCATGAATTTCATGAACACATTTTCTGTTACTCTCAAAATCTTGTTTCTGTTTTTTTGTGTACATGGGGGTGGGCGGGGGGAGAGATTGTGGAAGAGTACATAGTTTACCTCTATCCAGTAATTTTTTGAGAATGAACTCAAGGGGGAAATAACAGTTGATCCAAAAAAATTATTTATTTGGTGTAGTCAGGCAATATTTTTCTTCAGATTTGTTTCTGCATACCCATGTTCAGTTATGAATAAAAATTTCTAAAACACTTAAAACTGCAGGATAGAAAGAGTATGATGGAGAAAGGTGACACTGGCATTGATATTATTTTTGTGCTAATACAAGATCCCTCATTAAAGAGTTTGTTGTGTCCCTTTTCAAGCTGTACAATAAATCAGCCTCGCTCTGGAGATGTTTGAAAGGGTATAAGCAAGCATGCTGTACACAAATTCTTGGGGGATATTTAATAACCTCTTCTCTAAAGTCATCAATCACTTCAGCTGGGCCAAACTGACAATGTCTGGAGGTCACTTGGTTAATAAGACATTGAATAAACCCCTCCTACCATGTCTATACCTTCCAGTCATGAACACCCATATCAGCTACAAATTCTTATCTTTAGGAAGAAATCCTTAAAGACTTGTACATCATCATGAAAGCAGGAATCATAAACAGTGGCTTGAAAATTTGGAATGAAGAAGAGTGATGAATTTCTGTAGCTTATCTTACTTTGTTGTAATTGAACCACTAATTATGATATTACAACAATATCTTTATTGTAATATATTTGGAAATGGTGATGTTAAATTTTGGGTTAAGACTTAAACTTTTCTCACATTAGACCTGTTTTGGAAGCCTGAGGATTGTTTTGCAGGAGGCCACGTGTGAATTAAGACATTTAAATGGTGAAGTTGCAATATGAGTATTGACATATAAAACAGTGGATTTATGGGCCTGAAGTTAAGATAAGCAATATTAAACCCCTCACGTTCTGCAGTTCAGATAAATAGAGCAATACTTGCGTTATCTTTTGCAGATAAGCAGGTCTCTGAGAAATGTATTGTTGCAAACATCTGTACTCTATAGCTTCCAGCTAGATCTGTCCATTTGGCACTGAACCATGTAATGCAGTCTGTAGATCTAGAGGGTATGTGAAACCAAGGCACAGTTCCAAAATCTTTCCCACTTTGTCTTAGTGTGGGTCAGCATTTCTTTTAGCACTGCAGTCTGGTCAAAATTTTCATTTGCTAGTGGGATTACTTAGCTCTGTCAGGGTTAATGTCTTTGTTTTTAAAGTCTTGTTTTCCTGAGGTACACTGGAGATTAATTTCATCTACATCTTTAAAAATAATGACTTTCAATTGAATTCTTTACCAAAGCTTCTGCAAGGGATTCTCTTTTTCAATATAAGGACGACCCTAAGATTCACACAAAACTGTAGCTTTGATTTTCTCACCAGTCATATTCTGTAAGCCAGCCTGTGTTCTACCCTCTCAAAAAGGTACATTTTGTTCCTGAACATCCTCTTATGCCTGGAAAAAGTGGAAAATCTGTATTTCAAATAGAAGGAGTCCTTTACATCAGTCTTCATGTCCTGAGCAGCCAAGAAAGACATGGCATAAGGTAAAAAAGCAAACACCCGTACTTGAGATCAAAGATTTGGGAAGTATCTGTGCTTCCTTTGCAAGTACCAAAAGTACTAGATATACAGCTAAAACTAGCCCTAGTAAAAGGGAAATGCTAAAAGCTCAGCTCTAACTTGCTGCTGCTCTACTTGCAATCTATTTAGATGGGTGGAAAGTGACTGACTAAATTAGGAACCTTTAAAAGTGAACCATTATTTAATCACACTATCCTACAAGGAAAAAAAAATGAAAAGCAAAAGAAAGAATTAAGGGAAGCTGTTAAAAATCTCCTCTAAGGTGATGTAAAAGGTTTATCACTTAGGTGACATCTGTGAGGAAGATTTAATTTGTTAGCCTGTTAATTTATGTTGTTTATTTCTAAATTTTTAATCAACTTCAGTCTTCAAGAATTTCTTGCAATAAAACTCCAGCTATAGATCTCCAAAATGAGTTCTGATTTGCTGTTATGTTCACACTGACTGGATTCAAGCTTTATTGTATATTATCCAAAATATAAATTTGGTTAAGGAGTGGAAATAGTTGTAAACCTTGCTTTGTGCAGCACATAAACCACCAGATTCCTTTCCAGTGGATGGGAACACACCTGAGCATGGATAGTCACTAATATCAATAAACTATTTGCTGCAACAGGTGTTGGAAAAGCAACAGGTGGAAAGCAATGGCATTTCTAAATAGTAATTTAGCTTTCCTTTCCTTAATCCACACAAGACTAAGGAGAGTCCCTCTGTCCTACCTAGCTAGCTGATAGAGATGCAGGCAGTGAGTAGGATTGATGAAATTTCCTAAATGTCTTCTCTTCCAAGAGCTGCTTCTTATTTGTTGTAGTGAACCTGGATATAAAGAAGCCATGTGGAGTGTGATGAGGGTGCTGATGAAAGGTGGTCAGACAGTTGGGATGATCAATAATATTTATGTTTACCACAAAGACGTGCATTTCTTAATTGGAACCTAAACATTGCAGCATTTATGTGGAAATTAATTCACCAAAAAATAGATTCCTGTACAGCTCTGGAAGTTCAACTCTTAAATGTCACATTATCACCATATCTCCATTTCCTCAAATGCAGAATAAGGAGTTTCTGAAACCAAAAACTGAAAAGCATCTAGAGGGACTATAAATTGCTGTCAATACTGTCATCTACTCAGAGGAAGCTATTGTAGTTTCACTTTTAAATGGCATTGAAAACCTATTTATATAGGTTTTCTTTTATAGTATAAAATATATATATATATATTTGTATATATACATAGGATAAAGACAATGTTATACATTTTCTTTACTTAAATTGAGGACAGATTTCTCTGTTACCAGTTTTACTGATGGAAATTAATTGAAGTAAGTGAAACCACAGTTGTCTGGAAGAGGCCATTTTTCATCTCAATGAGCATTTTCTACATATGATGTAGTTTGATTCCTGGATAGAATAAAAAATCTTTAGGGATCAAGTTAGTAATCTCTTTACTGCAGTCAGAGTTGAGGACATTCTGCCCTGTTTATAGAGGTTCAAAGAAAATCTCAGGACTGGTGATACTCACGTAACAGTTGTAAGTTTGCTTCATATCATTTTACCATGTTTCTCCTCTTCTTTGAAGTCTCAGTCATGTCTTTTACTTTCAATTTTGTGACCTTTAGAAGAAAAAGTTCCCCAGACTTGGTGGATAAGCAGTACCATCATTCAACGTAGATGCTAGCACTGCATTTAGTATTCTTTAGTGATAGCCCTGCAAACCAATAGAAATCCTGGTAATTATCCTGATTTCTCTGTCCTCTTCCCTACCACTCCTTTAAATATACTTTGTGAAAAGCAAAAATTGTGTGAAAATGCATTGATTGTGACTTTCTTGTGCTAGCTTAGTCAATGTAACTTAGATAGGTTATTCAGAAACAAAGGTGTACGATAAGGTTTCACTCTTGCAGCTTTGAATTGTTGTCAAGTCACTCAGCTGGAATATCTCAAATACAAAATGAAGTGGTAGTTGCAGTAGGAACCTACAGAAAATAACAGGTCAGTGTTCCTCAAGAAAAGTAAACCTTAATCTGCCCTTCTTGAAATAATTTTTTTACAAGTTTTACAATTTTTAAACAAAAACATGGTTGAGGTTGTGTGTGAATTACTTGGAACCAACTTTAAAATAATGTAACAGTACAGTATTGGTAACTGGTAACCTTCTCCCCTTCCTCACAGCATTCTAATTATTTCTGTATCTGGTTTTGATTTTTTGCCCCATTTTTAATGCAGTGAGAGCATTACATTTCAGTCAATTACAAGAGTATGTATTTTGTTTCCTTCTAATGGTTTCTCATATCTTTGCAGTGCACAGTAGCTATATGATATCTCTGAATTGCTCGAGGTCAGAGGCATACAATACCAAGACAGACAGGCAGAACTTCACATTAAAAATCTGAATTGCACACATCCACATGAAAAAGCCTAGAAAAGGCAGATCTTGTTTCTAAGATGCATCAGAGTTGTCCTCTACCTCTTTGTTCTGTTAAGACTTTTATATGTTGATAATGAAGAGATGCTGAAAAAACAGGAAGAGATCAAATCATTTCATAGTCACAATTCACCCTTTTTTTCAAACTTTCATATTCTGCAGATGTAAAAATGAGTTTAACTGCTGTTTTACATATGAGGTCGTGTTTAATCTTCAGTGAAATAAAGAAGAGGTTTCATGTGCGTTTCAACACACATTGGATCAGATTATTGGATATTTGACACATGACATAAAAAATGGCATATATGTGATTGCATGCTAGAATAAAATTATGGAAATGATCATATATTGTGCCAGAAAAACCAGGAAAAACAAAAATGAAAGTAGCAGACATGCTTTTGTAATGCACATACGATTTTAAATGCTACAAATCACAACTTTGAAAGTTACGCTTTTGGAGATAATTAATATGTTCAGGGAAATGCTAAACTTCAAAATCAGGATATTTTGGGGGTAAATTATTAGTATGTGTACGTCACATATACCACATTATTGTATTAGACAAGAAGAATATCTCAAAACATTAAATAAGTAACTTTTACAGAAGATTCTAATTATTGGAATTTTGGGTTACACTCAGTGATATTCTGTTTATTTTGCATATTTCTTATGGTGAGCTCAAGGTCTTATAAGGAGAAGAAAATTCTGAATCATAAGGTTTCACCACTAGAAAGATGTATTTATTCCTTTGGTATTTAAAAACATCAAAGATTTCATTTTGCAGTGACATATTATAATGATGTCAAGATCTTAAAAAAAGACCATGATATTAGTGAGGCAGAAGGCTGATTCAATGGATGAACTGTTGATAAAATGTCATTCTCACACAGCAAGTAATTTTTCTTAAGATATTAGGAGGCACTAATGCCTCAGGTGTTTGCTCATGTAGACATAAATCTAAAAAAATCTGAAACACTAGTAGGTCTTTCATGGCTAATCAGTGAAACATGAGAAGTAACCAGCTCATTAATTACTGAATTCACTGACTGCACTCAAGAACTATGACAGGTTTTTAGATTTAAAAATATTTTGAGTACATGTAACTTGATATATTAAAAGCCTTCAAAATGAACAGTCCTGTAAAAAAAAAAAAAAAGGCATTGCAGACAGCCTGCTCACTTTGATGGACACAGTACTGTATATCATGAGACTTTACAAGAATCCAGCAATGTCTAAAGGGGCTCATTTTAAGAAGCAGCCCTGTGTTGAAGAAAGCTGGCAAATGAATGAAATGTGCTGTCACAATGATTTGTAGTTTGATCTCTACTGATATTTGCAAAGGCAAAGAACCCCTCTAGAAATAGTTGAAGGAGGAGATGGGAATAGGTGATTTAGAGGCAGGTTTGGTCTGAGGTAGACATCCATGGAAAGATTCATTGGAGGAAGCGGAGAGGCTTGATAGGTGTTCTTTTGGAACTACCTGGGAGTACTACAGGGCAGGGGCTTTTCTTCCGCAGGGAAGCTCTTCCACACCCAGCAGACCCTGATCAAACACCATCTCTGTAACTTCTGTGTTTTCCTCTTGCTCTGAGCAAGGATTGCAGGGTTTCATACACCAGCACCATGCCCAGCACCACCCTGCACAGGAGATGAAAATGAAGCTGTCTGTGCAGTAGCCCTCAGCAAAGAAGGATCCCCAGCACCTAAAAAGTATTTGGGTTGACCCTGTTAAAAACAGTAAGCCTATCACTGTGTTTTTTCAGTTCTTGACCTCGTTTCAAGTCTAAAACAAATGCTTGTTTTAGGCTGGTGGGAAGAAAGAGAAAGTTATTCAAGTGTTTTAAAACTTAAAAGAAGAACAAATCAAGTTCAATTAAAAAAATCATCTGGGATGTGAAGAAAAAAGACTTCAACTTAATTTAAACTTTATTTGCCTTAGAAGAGATGAAAATCCCTGTTCCAATGCAGACAAGGGGGATGTTCTCCATTCTCACTTATCTCAAGTGCCAGAAAGAGTAGGATCACTGAGAGGTAAATAGGTCTGTTGGAAGAAAAAGATTATAAATGCTGAAAAATTACTTGAAGAAACAGACAATTTAGTCAAAAAGTAATATGCAAGTGCTGTTTCTGTACAGTTCCATTACTGAAAAGTTTTATCATTCATTTGCAAAGTATCACAAATTCTTCAGTCCTCATTTGGAATTCATAAATTACTCTAATTTTGTCATTTACAAATTTATTATAATACTGAGTCCTTTTACAGTACATTTCTAACTTGGTCTGTTTGGAATTCTACAAAGCTTAGTCTTAATTATTAATTTGTTGGGTAGTAATGCATTTTTAAGAACACTTGCAACACCCCTTCAGTGTATTTTACTCCATATCATAGATAAGCATGTTTGTCCCACATCTTACTTTAGCAGGGTTTTAACTCCTTTGAACTGGATCAAGTGATCCTGCATTTTCCCTGGCTAGATTTTCTTTTTACCTATGGGCATGCCCACCAAGTGGGGATAACGAGGATATACATGATGTATGTGTTGTGAGTCTTCTGTTTCTGTGCAGCGTTGGGTTTTAACATCGGTGTGATGCTGAGCTGCAAGCGTAGTGTGAATCCTGTCCTAACTCAGACAGACATGGGGAGCACAGTGGTCTCCTGCTCTGTTTCAGTCCCACTGGGGAAAATAAGAGATGACAACTGCTTTAGAGGAGACTGATCTGCACAGTATGATTTGGAGTCGAATATTTATCCTGTAAGTTTTTGTTGCAATGAATAAAAAGAATGGATGGAAAAATCACCCTAACTGAAAAATTATAACGGAGCATACCTACAACATTTCTCTCTTTTCATTTTATCAGAGCCCTGAAGCTTCAATGTTACTAAGATTAGTCTGGAATTGAGTGTTAAATATCTTCAATTAGAAAATTTTAATTCCTAAAAGAATTAGCAGATTTTGGATTCCTTCTGTATAAATTCATTTCCTAATGAGTCATTGTGGTAATTTTTGGAAGTATAAATTTTAATTTTCATGCGTATTAAAATATAAACTTTTGGTGTAGATATTTTGATATCAAAATATAACTTTTAACTGCAGCTCTGAAACAAGTTAGTTATAGAGCTATACTATACTCCTGTACAGTATAGCTCTATAATTATACTCCTGTATTCTGCAAAGTATTTAAAGAGATTATAAATTCATTAATCTGTGCCCAATGTTATTTTTTACTGGAAGTTTTTTAAAGATAACTTTCTAATATACCTAATAAACAAGTAAGCATTTTCATATTTTCTGAGATTGCCAGACATCTTCCCCTAACTTCCAAAAATACACATAGCCCTTCTATTACCCTGTAAATTTATGAGTATCTGGATAAAAACTGTTTTCTAGCTGTATATGCATTGTCCATATGGCTAAAAAGCTGTTAAATGTCTGGAAGATTATCCAGAGCAGCAGTGCAGTTAAGCTTTATGTTCAATGAAGTGTCATTATTTTTTTCAGGATAGTAAAAATCAAGGAATATTAAATGAAAACAGATAAAAAGGTGTTATTACAACAGCCCCTTAATTAGCCAGTTTGATTTCCCTTTTGATCTTTTCAATTAGCCAATAAACAGTCTTTTAAGTTATGTTATTGGGCAAGTACATCATGAAAATCAGTTATTTGAAAGGATTTTAACAAACTCTCATCCATTTTTACAAATGTAAATGTGCTGTAACCCTTAGCCAACTGACTAAGTAGCCATCTGCTGTATAGATGATCACTCTGATTATGTGCAAAGACAGCAGGTCTCTACTGTAGGATTTATTTTATTTATAAGGCTATATACATTGGCTTCCACTCTAATTAGATTTTGCACAGCTATAGTAATGTAGGAGGTACTTTAATAAATGCTCCACAGTATCTATGACTGCCAACTTGGCTTAATATAATGAGATGTCCTTTACAGAAGTGTTCCAGAAGGGATTGTAAAGGGATTGTAAAGGGACTGTTTACCACTTGGTTGTACAAGGAGTTAACCAGGATTCTGTAACAGCAGAGGTTTGAGGATGAAAATCAGTGGCTGAATTTCAACTTGCATTGCACTATAGAAGTCACATAAAACAAACCTGTGTTGCTACATGGCTTTACATATTAATCAATCTTGCACAGAACTTCTTTTCTCAGATAACACCATCTCAGATTAATTGCAATAGGACCCTAAAAAATATTTTTGAATGTGCAACTAATAGCTGCAGGACTGTTTCAACACTTTTGTTGCTCTGGAAGTACGTGATTCAAGTCTCCAGAAATCACAACTGCAAGACATAGTTGCACTTTTGATGAATATACACTGAAATTGTAACGATTGTTCTGTGTCAAAGCCAATAAGATTAGACTTCTTGTTTCTGTTCAGCTGGCCTTCATGCTAGAAATTCTGATTCTTAATGAGAGCAATTCATCCATTAACTGGAATAATGATACAGTTTCGAGACCCTCTGTCAAAGAGATTAGTTGTTAAAGAGACACTATCAAGACACTGAAGACCTATATGCCAGTTTCATTAGATGGAAAATTTTCCAGAATGTTTGTTATCCCAGTGCAAGCCATGCTTATAATTTTTGCTAAATGGCATTGAAAATTTCAGTGAGGGGAATGTTGTGCTTCTGAGTGGGAAGAAGGAAATGCAGTTGCACATAAAAATGCATAACTGACCTGACAGAATGAAATGTCCAAAAAAAAAAAACGTGCTGCAGTTGTTATCTTTTTATGTCCTATTTGCTTTAGTAAGTAAAGATGAAATTTGCTAGTGTGCTAAAGAAAGGCAGTACCAACTTCCACAATGAGATTTTCTTGAGTGAATACTTTATAATAACTCACCACAAAGTTATTATTGACAATAATAAAACCCATTCATATAATGAAATGTGTTATTTTCCCTTTAATTACAGGGGGAAAAAAAGGTCAAAGGAAAATATGCACAAGCCTAGCAATGAAAGGTAGGTAGTAATCTCTAGCCTGAATAACACTAGTCAAGTTGAACATGTCTAGGTATTAGGTAATAGCTTTAATTTGCATTAAAATAGGCTTAAAAACTGCATTACAGAACTACTACATGATAATGTCATGTAGATTGTCAAACAGGGAATAAAAAGGTTTAGGACATTTACAACTTAGTTATAACTAGCTAAATGGCAGCATCTTTAGCTTGCCAAGAGGGAAGCAACACCACACACATGTGATGCAGTATGATAGAGTGTAATCATAGCTGAGACAAAATGTAAGCCTCTTAAAGTAACAAATACCTTATTGGTTTAGCACTGCTGCCAAAAATAAAGACAGTGCGGGCTGCTGGGTAATTTCAATGTGCAAACAATGAAAAAAGAAATGAAAAAAATGGCGTAACTGTTCAAACTGGTTGCAGATTATTAAATTTTTAAAAAGCATTCTATTGATTCAAATAATTTTCCCCTTCACTTCTCATTGTCTTGCCTTTCAAAACTATAATTTTGTGATAATCTTCCCAATCAAATTACTTCTTTGTGTAGTTATGCCTTTTCCAGTGTCAGAGTTGGACAGCCTCTCTCTAGAGGGCTGCAGTATGTTAGAGATAGATGGAGAGGGAGAGCCTGCTGAACTCTTCCATGGTGGGACAGATTTGGTGCAGCACGATGGCAGTGTGTGGGGTGCAGTCCATGGCCTTAGGATCTCACAGCCTGCCCAAAGGCAATCCCTTCATTCTACTGCTCTGTTAGTTCAGCAGGCAGGTTGAAGCTGGGGAAGGAATGAGCTAGGGAAGTAAGAGCAGTCCTTTATACTCACAGCTTTCCGGGAGAGAAGTATTTCCCTAGAGATTTTTTTTTTTAAACATTCTTTAGTTAATTCTTTCTGTAAGATACCAACAGACAGTTTCTAAATACAGAGAACACCTCTGTCTTCTCTTGCTTTTCCCCCCTACATCTGTGTCCTCACTTTCTAACTCAGATACCTCTTCAGCTGCAAATGCTACCATGCATTGCAATGAGGCAATTGAAAGTATCATCTGATATTTAACTGTTTTCTGGGAATAGGAAGAAAATTAATAGGGTAAGTGAGTGAATATGTTTCAAAGAACAAAAGAGGGAAATAGCATTTTCCAAATCCCAGAAGCTGAGTGCAATTGCTTATATTATTTCAGCTGAATGGAGGTGGAGTGGCGGGTGGTCTGTGTGTGTTTGTGTGTGTAATTGCATCAGTACTATTAAGCGCTTATGATTCATTTTTTCTGTTAGCTGATGTGTCTCTAGACCTTGCATAATTAACCCCACCTCTGACACAAAACTCAAAAACTCTTTGGAAAGACAGACACAAATGTGGGCAGCGTGCTCTCAGAGACAGGAAACATTATAATAAACAGATTTCATCTGTGAATCTTTAGGGTGACAAAGTCAGAGGTTTTCTATGACCATTAGAAACCCTGTGTGTATTCCCTAAGCAGCAAGAACCATTGTGCTGCAGGCCTGTTTTTTAGAAGTGCTCAAAACAGAATTTTATTTGCAGTTGGTGGGAGTTGCAAGCATTTAGACCTTCTGAAAACTGGCCCTGGGGTTTTTTTCTTGGGAAGTAGCAGGAAAACTGAGGGAAAATAAAGTCCTCATATAACAGAAACATGTTTTGTTTTGTTTTGTTTTGTTTTTTTCAGAATAGGATGTGTTAATTTCTGCAGTACCTCGTTATTATCAATGGAAATCTAACACATGAATCAAACATTCAAGCCAGTGTGTNTTTTTTTTTTCAGAATAGGATGTGTTAATAATTTCTGCAGTACCTTGTTATTATTAATGGAAATCTAACACATGAATCAAACATTCAAGCCAGTGTGTTCAATTACTTTATGAAAACTGTTCACAATAGGTGTCTTTACTGCTCAGTTATCAATGCACAAATTGATAATTTCAAGATGGCTGAAAACCACTGAAGGATTTGGCACTTGATTATCAGACTAGCCTTTGCAAATGACAGCCTGAGACATGAAGGACAGCCTTAAGAGACTCTGAGGAATGACAATAAAATTCCCCACTGAAATTATTTAATGAATTGCTGAAATGATGCAAATTCTAAAGGAGTGGAAAGCTGTGGACTCTCTACGTTAAAACACTTACAGCAAAAACCCCAGTGAGTTTTTCTTGCCCTTTTAAGGTATTTAATGCTAGATTTTTGCTCAAAGTCAATTGGTTTGTGTTAAAAACTGGTGAAGATTCATGGGGCTACAACATTAGTGCAATATAGAGTCAAAATATTTTTATAAACTGGAAATTACATTAGAAACAACTACTGTAAGCTTGAAGTTTTAAAGTGCTCTTCTTACTGACTCTTTTCCCTTGGTGCAGAAAATGTCCCAAGTGTCAAGTAGTGAGTGGATATGTCTGAGCAGACCTTACAATTTCAGCTGTAAAACATATTTGAGTTTTAAAACCACACTGGATGAGTACACGAAGGAACACTCAATCTTCTAACATGACTGAGATGGGCATGAATGTATAAACTGGTTGGGATTTTCTGTCTTCATGTTTCTTGATTTCTCTGCTTGTCTTCTCTTTTAAGGAGAAAAAGAAAGAATAGAAAAGGACATGAATATTACAGGACAATTTTTAAACAATTTTAAATTTCTGATGTATAGCAATGTCCAAGGCAAGAAAATAGCCCTTTATCCATTCTGGTGAGTTCAAAGCCATTTTGGAGATCACTGATTATTTCTCTTGATTTATGACATATGTGATGCTCTATTTTGATGTTTTGTATAGCAGAAAATACCATACATTGCATAAAAATAAATATAAATTTTTAAAAAAACCAACACTTTCCTCTTTTTAAATTGTGTGTCAGTCTTATTGATCAGGTAAGTCTGTGGGCAGATTTTTGTCTTATAACAAACTTTAGCTCATTTGGAATCTAAATATTGGTACTGAGGCTTCTTAGCTACCAAAAAATTCACTTCTGAAGTGAATATGTTGTCCTTGATGTACATATATTGCTTGGCAAACATCCTGAATATATTCTGGGAAAATGTGATTGCACTTCACAAAGTCAAATATGCATATAAAGGGTATTAATAACTACACATTGGGGAACATTCTGAAAAAATATATTGGTTTAAGCATATTCTCAATTCTGAGATAATGTTAAAAACATGATTTTGAACCCATTCATGGATTATATAAAGAAGAAAACTATACCATGATAATAGAAAATGTTACTTCTCAACCACTGGCTTTTATGAGTCACTACTGTGAAAAGAGATAATAATCTCTATCTCCAAGGTGCAGAGATTTGTCCACAAGAAAGGGAACTCATTTACATATTTATCTGTAAAACAGAAAAATAGCAATGTTGAACCGCACAGTGATCAGTACACATAAGTGAAAGATTTGCACATTTAAATAACAAGAATTTTATTTTTACTTCCTTATCTCAGTTTGACAATGAGTATATCTGAACTGTAACATTTCAATTATAGTGATGGCACCTCATGGTTTCCTTACTTTGACCTAGAATATTGTTCAACAAAAGACTTGATAGGTCATTCTCCCAGCCATGCAGAGCAGAGTTGATTCTCAGTAATTCATACTCCTACTGATTAAGTAAAATGAATTTGAAAAAGTTGTCACAAAAACAATCTGTGATTGAATCTCTCAGCTCTGCATTTTCTCTTTAGTTTCATGTCCTTTTTCTCTTGTTACAAATCATTTTGCTTGCCAAACACGTCAATCATAAGCATCTTATGGCAGCTTAATAATGGAATGGAAGCTGCACTTTCTGTAAAGATATACCAGTGGAAAGGAAACTAAAATTTGCAGAAATGGTAGACTTGACCCTCGCCTTGGTCTCATGTAGTTCATTAACACAGAGTTTCATTTAGTGGCATCAATAATCTTTCTACTGTCCTTCCAGTGTTGAGGGAATAATGTTCCCAAATCAGCAATTTCTTTTGGGCAGCATTACCAAGCTTTTCTCATCTACATAACATTTTATATAGTCTCTTTAGGATCATCTAGTAATGGAAAGTGACTGGCACAGTGATGCATCAGAAGCGACAGGACTAATTGTTATTATGTTACACCATTTTCTTTAAAGCACTTTTACATTTTGGCACAGCAGTCAGGTGATTTTTTGAGCAAAGATGTGATGGATTGGTGGAAGTTCTACCTGATGTAGCATATATAATCTACATTTTTCACTAAAAATTTAAATTAATGTAAAAAAGCTGTAGGTTTTCATTTTCCTTTTCATATAAGTATTTCATTTTTGATAATGTATAGCCTTGCATTACCGCTGTTACACAAATAAATGATAAGTCACAAGTAATAAGCTTCAATTATTTAAGCTTTTGTAAAACCCTTACCAAAGTAGTTCCAGATGACTCATATTGTATGAAATTGTCTCAGTAGTTGCTCATCTGTTACTGATAAGGGAGGCACAAAATAAATCACAGCAATATGATTTGGGTAAAATTTTCTAATGCAAGTAGATTGTAGAAGATCTAATTTTGGGAGGTTGGAGCTATGCAGGTATGCAGTCAGACATTGACTAGAATGTGAATGCAGATTCCAGTAGGATTTAGAACTTTATCTTATTGCAAGCATCTGAAAATGCTGTGATCCTTTCCCTGCAATTTTTAAACAACTAAATATTTTCGTAAGTCTTTGACTATAGAAGTCAAAGTGTAAAGAAACGTAAATGTCTGCAGTATTGAAGAGTAGATCAATATTGATCCAAGTGGAATTGAGGGGCCAAGATTTATGGTTAAAATATCTTAGATATCTAAAACTCCAGAAATGTTGGGGCCAGGATTTCCCCAAGTTCCTAATGTTCCAAATGCACAGATGATCTCAATCTTATACTGATCAGTTAAGGTCTTTTTCTTAAGCAGTCTTATTTCTTTATCTGCATGATATCAAGGAACCTAAAACATAAATCCATTCATTCCCCTGGGTTTTATTTCAGGCTGCATTTCCTCTGGTTGTTTACAGTCTCTTTTCATAGTAAAGCTATCACGGATCCTGATTACAAGAGTATGTTTTGTTTATTTATAAGCTTTCAAAAGCTTCTCATCGTTATTTTTCTCATCTCATTTTGGCATTAATGAGTGCTGCTTTAATACACTTTGGAAATGGAGTAGAGAAATATTCTCTGAGTTCTGAAGATGAAATGAGGTACTAAGAGGGGGAAGGATTTGTTCTAGCCACACAGCCAGGCACCACATCCACAGATTATGAACCAGATGTTTCCACGGCCCCCACCAATGCAATACCTGAGCACCTGACCACCCTCAGTACACTTGCCTTTCAAAACAGCCCCATGAGATGAGGAATTACTACAATACTCACTGTAAAAATGAAAATTGAATTACAGGAAAACTACGGGTGCAGTTCTGAAGGTACTTAGATGTTTATTGTATTGAAATTTTCGAAAAATAATATAAGAAGGAAATAGCTGGAGCAGGGAATTAATGCCTTCTAAGCCCTGAGCTAAAGCTGAAACTGCTGAACAGCCTTCCTCTTTCTCCCTGGAAAACTCGTGCTACTCCACATCACACAATCTGGGTCATATCCCAGCTAAGCTTGTTTCTTTTCTCTCCTGGCATGCTGCTCAGATGTGTGCACAGACTGTTAGCTAAGGAAACTGATTTATTGGGATCATCTGCAAAGGTTAATTCTCACATAGGGAATGCCATTAACAGGTTGGCCATCGACTGTCTAGGTGGTCGTGGGGATTTCTGTAACAGACATTTTGTGACACCTTTTTCACCTGTGTCAGCTGAGACTCCCTGAAATGCTGGCTGGTGAATTATTGTAATGCAACTAACCATGGTCAGCATGGCCACTCTGTGGTCTATTGGCTGCCTCAAGCCACATACAAAACTTACCTTATGGAAACATGTTGTGAATATATAACAAGCCTCTAAGAAAGTGCATCTGAGCATAACATAGAGCTGCAAGTAGAGTTCTCCATCAGGGGGTTTCTGCCACCAGTCAGCTGATGCTGATGTCTGTGTGAGGCCAGGACAACCTAGCTGGTGTCGTTTTTCTATCCATAACAAATCTTACCTGGGCAGAAATAGGCTGAGGAGTACTTATTACTACCCTACCAATCAGCGTGTGTGTATAGGGACAGCTCTTACATCCATCTGCATTATTGTTAAAATTAAGTTGCAGCATTTAAATCCAATGCACACCAGCATATGTATTTTTACCTTTTTTGTCCTTTAAAAATATCCACATTCATATCCCTGGTTTTGCAGGGCTTCCTGTCAGCCATTTCTTTACTCGAGTAAAAGGACTGCTCAGAAGGTCCTTTCTGGGAAGCATTATCTCTGCAGAGCCCGTGTTTGCAGTGGCACCCCTGAGAGCAGCAGCACCTGTTCTTTTGGCAAATGGGATATATGGAGAGAATGAGCAGAAAAAAGCATTGTGCTCTACTGACTTTCCCCTCACGTTATTGTTTCCAGATGAGTCAAATAAACAGAAAAGATTCTTGAATAACTGAGTGACTTGTATGTGCTTCTGCATATGTCTTAATGCATATTGCTGGAGAGAGGAATCAAGTTTCGTGCCAGGGTTTGCAACACAATCTTTTGTTTTTCTTGTTTTTCTGTTCTGTATATTTTATTAGAAAAAGAAAGTGCTGAATTGAGCTCATTACTCGTCAGAGCTCAGAAATTGCTCTGTTTTCCTGAACCAGAAACTGAGTAAGAACTTCAGAACTGGGCCTAATGGTTCTGTAATTATGTCATATTATCACTATGTTCTTCAAAATGTCAACATGAGGAGAAAAAAGGCTATAGGCTATTATTCTCTCATTATTGTGGTGTTCCTTTGAATACTGTAAAAAACATCAAACACATATTTAGAAACAAAGGCAGACCGAGTAAATGAGACCATGCTGAGGCCTTTGTTGCTGTGGCTGGATTGTTTTTGATGTCTGAACTAGCTCAGTAACTGGCTTTATCTTTATCTGGGACCACAATGCAGCCTGCAGCATCAACACACCCGGCCAGACAGCCAACAACCATGGCTGAGGTTCTGACCTTTCCAGATTTCCTCACAACTAATAAGTAGCTAAGTGAGGAACCCTTTTTTGTCTTTTTCTCTCTGGACGACATTTCTTGCACAAATTCATAACATTTGAATTGTTATGTTTATGCAAAATTCAACTACAGTTCCATTTGAATTTTCTTCTTCAGAAACTGCATTATGGAAAGCACCTGTGTGTGTAAAGAAGCACCTCCTGTTCAGCTGCTTTCCCCAAACCTCAGGCATCTTTGCCTCACTGCTCTGCATTATCGATTGGCCTTTGCAAACAAAATACAAAGATTTTCAAAAGCATTTTAGTAAACTTTCAGTGTTCTTTTTTAGTGTAGAATATAGGTGTCCAGGAGTGTCATATTCTCTGAGAAGTATCTGAATTGAATCACAAGGACTAATATATAGTATTTTCAAGGCCAACCAATGTGCAAATTGGTTAACCTATTTCCTCTGGTTGCTGCACTCCTGGTGAATAGTTGTCACTAATTTTCTATGGCTTTCAAGGGTATCATCTGTCAGCAATTTGGTCTCTCTGATGGCTTTTAGGTAGGAGAACATCTGTCTTTGATTCGTTAGGATCCCGCTTTGAGCCCTGCGTCCTTAAACACTTGTAAATCCATTCTCAGTAATATTAGGCCTCCAGGGTTCTTGCTTTGCTAAATGATAAGGTCCACTTTAGAGTCTTGTAAACTATAGGTATAGACAAAATAGTCTAGCCAGAGCTAAAATTATTCACTGGATGTTATATGATGCCTTGAGTGCTGTAGGCCTAGAGACAACAAAAGTAAAACCTGGTATCTTTGATTTCAGCATGAGAACTGAGAAAATGAATTCAAAACCTTTAAGAAAGGAGACTTGTCCAATTGCATAAGGAAACATGTCTCACATGTTTAACTCTCAGGTAACAGCTTGCAAGTTTACAATGACTTCGTATTCAAAACTGCCTATCAAATGCTTTATTTAAAATCTAAGTATTTTCCAACGTTATTAACAATAATCACCCCAGAAGACAGCAAAGAAAAGCTGTAGTATTGTACTCCAGTGACTGCAGCTGGCCCTGCATGTGAGAATGATGCATAAGTAATAAGGGATTTTCTTTGAAGCTTTTTATATCTATGATTGTTTATGACGTAGATGAGATTTCTTAGGCCTTTCTTTAATTGGATCAAGTACTTCACTGAATAAAGCAAAACACTGAAATGCATAAAGTAATCTTCTTCCAGCACCATGTATTTTCAAATGCTTTCAGAATTTTTCGTAAATGCTTGTATTTTCCAAATTTAAAATTGTTGTAATTTATTTCCAAGAATTATTCCTTGGCAATGGAGGGGGTTTCTTTCTCTGCTTTTGTTGCTTACTGATGAAGTGTAGGCATGCACACGTTCTGGATATGTCTAAATGTTGTTGTTCAATATGGAGAAACTCTACCTTGAATAGGATTGAGTTACTTCAGTTGAAGACTTATTTGAGGAGAAGGGAAAATAGTGGAAGGTGTTTTGCATCCAGACTGGTGACTTTGGATGTCTGCAGAGACTGGGATGCAGTGCAAGTGGTTGGGACTTCACTTTGGAGTAGCACTTAAGGTACAAAGTTGAAAGAGTAACAAACTTTCTCTTTTTCTCTGTGTTTATCCTTTGCACACTCTTCTTGTCTCTTGCTCCAAGGTAAATTTGCAGCAATTAAATGGAAATAAATGTTGTTGACCACAGTGACAGAACTGAGGTCAGGAGTTCAGCATCCATTACTAATGCAAAAGCTCTACAGTCTTCTAGTCTTTTTTCATTTTGATCAGGAAGACCAATGTCAGTTTTCATCCAAAATTGCTTTTCTCCTTCCTAAAAATTATAATTCAGGGAAACAGAGAGGAAGGGGGAAGAAAAAGAGGGGAAGGACCTACTTCTGCATTCTTTTAACAAATATCATTCCTTCTGACAGTGATTGACAGTGATTCAGAATTATAAATAAAACTTTCACAGAGAACGTGGGGGTTTATTTCCCTTTCTCTCTCACTTTCTTCAGAACCTGTCTCCTAACTTAAGAACCAGCCACAGCAATTCTACTGGGTCATTCTAATACCCCTGGTCCCCTGTTGAACCTGTGGCTGATTCCTCTGGGTGATGACAATGGAAATGGAAATTTAGACGGGGCAGTATGGAACCTTTCCATCAAGTCTCAGAATAATTTTGTAGTTACTGTATTACTATTTTGTTCGCTCTGGTGATATTTGCCTATATTTGAAGCTTAAGGTGCAGGCTGAGCTTAAACCAAAATGCGCCGTGTATGCACCTTTCCACAGGATTCCTTTGTGTACAGAGATATTTGATGAAAATGTTGTTTGAACACGTGTGCAGTGCAGGATGGCTTGCAGATGCACACAGGGTTTATTATAAAATCAGCATCTCTTTTTATGAAATAAATATGACTGTAAGTTCAGGAGCAGGTCTGGTAGAAGCAACTTGCCTATTCTGAATTTGTGGATTGAGAACAATGAGATGTTTAGCTCAGTTGTTTAGAGCATGGTGCTAATAATGCCAGGCTTGTGAGTTTGATCTCTGTATGGGCCATTCACTAAAGAGCTGGACTTGATCCTTGTGGCTCCCTTCCAACTCAGAATATCCTGAGATTCTGTGTGAAAGGCTGGGCTGGGATGAAGAATAGTGATTACAAAAAGCTAGCTATTATATAATATACATGTTCTATAGTGTGTCTAGGTATATAAATATTTTATATTAAGATTGAATGCATATTTTTATTATACAGCAATGATATACTTGGGGATTCAAGTACCAACACTGCTAAGAGATGATCTCTTTTAACACTATCCAGCCTTGTTGTAGGAGTTTCCTGTACAATAGACAAGCTTTTGAATTAGCTATAATTGCAAGTCATTTTATCCCTTGAATAAAGCACCAAAACACCAAAACATGGTAATGTATTGTTGTCATTAAATAAAAAAGAAGAAATTATTTTGCTTATCTCTTCCTGATATTTTCCAGGTTGGACAGTCAATACAAAGCGGAGCTGAATATTCCAGACTGTGTTGCCATAAATGCAGGCCGTTGTTTCCAGCAGCTGGTTTCATGACTATCACAGAATGATTGAGATTTTTCCTCCCTGGTTTGTGCCTCTGCTTTTGATTAGTCCTTTTCTTCTACCTAGGAAGGGTTCTTGCTAACTATTTGCTGAGTGAACCTCAGCAATGAGGCACCAGAATTGGCTTTACACTGACAACTTAACTGTGCTGTGGGCTAATTCCAGCTATAGATATACTTTCAGACACCACAGAACATTTATCTCCTCTATGGCTGTGTTAGATTTCTTCTGCAAGCAAGTAGTGTCAATGTTACTGCCTTGAGAAAATGATGCCAGAGACAAATATAACAGTGTTTCTGAAATACAGATGTATTTCAAAGCCTGGCGAAATTCTGCATTGTTCTTTTGTCCGTCCCAGTAGATCATCCAGTCTATATTATGAGAAAAAGTCATTTGCACTTCTTAAAGATCCATCTCCCCGCGTATTTTCTTGGAAAGATGACAATTAAAGATTAATTGGTTTTTGTGGTTTAATGCCAAGATGAGGAGAAGGCTTTTTCTCTTCCTTCTTCTCCCACAACTCCTCTCACCCTTCTGATGTGTCTGCAGTGCAAAATGCTGGTTGTTTTAACCTTGTGTAATAAGACATTTCCGATAACAGTGCAAGAGACACAGAAATGGTTCCCTTGGAAGTGTAATTTTCTTTTTGAACAAAAATTAACACTACAGAAGACATGTTTTCTGGCTGGCTGGTAGCATTTAGTTGGATACTCCTAAGTACTAATTCATTGGATTCAGTTTGGAGTGTTTTATCTTATTTATTTTTGATTGAGTGATCAGACCTAATTTCTTTGCACAGATAAAGCTACTAGTGCTTCCTCTTAATTTTCTTTGGTTTGAAGAGGAGCATTTTTAGCATTGGTGGGTTTTCTTTTTGTGTTTTGAGCTAGTTTGGGGTTTTTTTTCCTGTATCAATTACACCACTGAGGTTCATGCAATGTTGCAGCTAGGAGGGAGAAATAGCCTCTTTTCTTATTTGCAGCATTCCAGGCCAGGCAGCTTTGCCCGGAGTCTAATTCTGTTCCCCTGCCAATCCTAACATGAATGGGAGGAATCACTCTCTGCTTCCCTTGGCTCTGTGTTTATCAGCACTTTGAGGACAGTAATAAAGAAGCACTATCTTAATGACATCAGGAGTGACCTTAATGGACAGGGAGATTGTTAGGAGGAACTGTTGGTGATTAGTTTTGGCCTAAGAGTAGGGGATCTCATGTGCACAGCAGAGAAAAAACCAGGGAACTGGTAAATCTCTAGAGGAGGGAGCAAAGAGAACGGAGAGTGAAAGGATTCAGTAGAGCCTTAGGAAAGACAGCTTTCTTGAATGAATCAAAATGTGTTAATTTTCTTAAAACTTCAGGCTGTTTTGTAGGTACTACATGTGCAAGTTGGTGAATGAAGAAAAATATCGTGAGAGATCTTGACTGATTTCCCTAGCATCAATTTTTTAAGTGTTATTTTTGCTTTTACAGTAGAAAAAAGATTCTTTTTTCCTTTCACCTTTCAATAATTGCTTTACTCAGGTTCTCAAGTTGCTTTATGTTGTCTTTTACACAGTACACATACAGGAATTTTTAGTTTCCCTGACTAAACCTCTTCTAAACATCTAGACCCTGTGCTGATAGCTGAAGGTGAATTCTTTAGGTTATATGAATATGTGAGAATAATATCCAGTCTAATAATAGATGCAGCTCTCCAGGAGTTTATATTTCTACTTTTTCTTATAATAGAAGAGCTTTAGGTTATCATCACCTCAATTATTCCCCAGTTTACGAACAGGTATAGGCCTAATAGGCCTAATTATTTTGCATCTGGTATATGATTATTAGAAATCCTGAAGTGATGACAAGATTAAAAAAAAAATATTAAAAAAAATGCCTAAGCCATCTACTTTCTTTTTTTCCTATCTAAGCTGTTTAGAGATATTGTGCTGTCACAAAGTAGATAAAAGATCAAGGAGAAGAACAGCATTTCAGAACCTCTAGTTTCCCTTTTGAAAAAATAAATAATTACAGACAAATAAAAATGTGTTCTTCAGTATAAAGTTGGGTGGCTTAGGCATTTTAAAGTGCAGACATTTATTTAGTTTTGCAAGTGTAGATCTGGCCCAGTGTGGCAGCAACTGAAGATAAGCTTTGGGCTGGCTTGTATGAAACGAATTAGTGCTGTTAGCTTTGTCCTTATGGCTGAAATGCTTTTAATCAAGAGCCATGATTACAAGTGCTCTTGCTCATCAGAGCGTCTGAGAGGGCCACTGACAATTGTGAGCTGAGTATGAACTATGCTCTTCCTCTTGGAAGAAATCTCTCGGTCACAACAGAGGAGACAAATGAGTGGGTCATTGTGAGGGGACAGCTGCATAAACTCTTGCTGTCTGTGGGTGAGGAAGCGACATAAATTTCCAAAGATCCAGTCTGGCACCTGGCCTAGGCATTCCATCCGCTTGATATTAACACTATGTGTGGGTTTGGAAATCAAATATCTTCTCTTTACCAGAGCTGTCACTCCAGTGGAAAGCATTGTACCCTGTCTGTATTGTTCACTGAAATAGTTACAGTGGGCTGAATGAGGGAGTAAGAATATACTTGATGATCAAACTTACTGCTAGATCTGACAAATCCTAGACATTTTCCCTGCTGACCTATTTGTCTGGGAATTTAGATATATTTATTTAGGGTAACACTATGCTTTAGAAGGATACAGTTTTGGAGAGCTTATCTTTTCAGTCTGTCACGGGGACACAATCTTACTCATATGGAGATATAGTCCTGTAACTGCTTTTTCCATAACCTTTGCACCTTTGCATATCACCTCGAAATGTGGCCAACAGAGTTGTGTGTAATCTAGAAAAGAGGTTACATCCTAAATTAATACTCAGCTAAAGCATGTCACATCATCATGCACGCTGCCGTGAGAAGGTTCCCCCGCGGCGCCGTGTGAGAACGCGAACACTCAGGCAACAGGTGAGCAAGGAAAGCTGTCACAGTGCAGTGAGGGACTTAGCATCACAGATTCTGACACTAAAAATGGTCTGCTATATTTAATCTTGCCTTCTCCCCTCTGAAAGCATGGATTGCACAGAGACTGATTCCCTTACTTGCCTGTATTTTTCCTTTTGTCAAAGCTGGGTTTTCAGAAGCGACAAGCATAAGCCATAACCCCCAGTGCTGTAAGTAGGTCTAGAAAATATTCCATCTCTCTGAAAACAAGACTTTACTTTTTAAGTAATCACCTTTCATCAGCAGAAAAAAAAAAACTGATCTGAAAAACAAGGTGTGGGGTTTTTTGCTAGATCATCTCCTTACTGCACTGACTGTTTTGAAGCTAGCTTTTATTTCACATTGAATCTGGTTCAAACAGAAAGACATTCATTATTATCTGGCAGCATTATAGTTGACATCTAAACCTGAAGAACCATAATTTGTCTTTGACATCAAATAATCCACAGTTTGGAATTAAAAATCTTAATCAGGTGGGGTTTTTTTCTTTATTTGTTTGTTTGTTTGTTTGTTTGTTTGTGGGGGGTGGTGTTTTTGTTTGGGTTTGTTTTGGGGGTGGGTTTAGTTGGCTTTTTTGTTTGTTTTTTAATTTATTTTTCCCTATAACCTTGTCATTTACTTTTGAAACAAGAACAGTTACATCTGTAGGAAAATGGACATATATTTTTGCACATAGTTAGGATCCTTTGAATTCATTGGATGAAACTGCAATCACAAGATGGGGTTAAGACTTGACAATCCTTAATGAAAGCCAGATTGGTTTTGTTCTAAGCAAGTATTTGAAGGCAACAACCAGCTAGAAAATAAATTAAATTATGACCAAGTTATTCAGCTCCTTCCTTACCTTAGCTGAGATTTATCAAACTTTAATGGTTCCCTAGAGCACAAAACCTTGTTCTTATGTTAACAGTTTGCACTTTAGAGCCTGAGATGCTGTCCCTCATGCTAAGCAGCTGTACACATCAGGCCTTTTTCAGGATTACTCCACGGAGTAAAAGAACACAGCATGAACAAGATGCTTTGAGGAGACTGGAACAAAATCACCTGGGTTTTTTTGGGATATGGTTTATAAAAAAGTAAACTTAGTGCAGGTTCTTAAGCATGTACCATATTTTTCTCCTGTTCTGAGATCCTTAATATCCAGTGGGACCACAATAACCGTTGTTCTTCCCCCTGGCAGGGCATTGACCATCTATGTCCTCAGAGCTGCCTATGGTATTTAAACTTGTGCAACTTCATTTCCCCTCAAAACCTTTCATGTTTGGAAAGGTTAAGCTGAAATTGGTCTGTGATGTGTGAGTTAAAAACACACACATGCAAATGCAGACAGGCATGGGCGTGCACAGACACACAACACACATGACCATGTCATCCTGCTGAAGTTGGAAATGGGTAATGGAAGAGGACAGGATGGGCAGAGAAAAGATTATAGCTGAAAAGATCTAGGCTCAGTGCTATTCTTACCTTTTTTAAGCTGTCAGGCAATAGAGAGTCTAAATGTGTTTCAGTCTGGCTCACTACTAAGTTTCTGTGGCTTTACTCACTCTCCCTCTCCTGGGCAGGACTGACCACCTACTACAGTGATATTTCCCTTCTGATCCCCACTGTGATTGTACCTCACTTGGCAGAGGCTTACATGGCTTTTCTTCTTCCAAGGCAATCACTCTCTGTACAGTATGTTCCCTAGCATGGCTACAGATTTCTGAATTTTGTCTTCAGTGCTCTCTTATTACTGACATCATTGCTTTAATTTTCTTTTTTTATTTTTTTTTATTTGGGAAAGTGCCACACAAGCTGGTCTCAGGAACTGCCCTGAAAGTTAGTAGGAAAAACACTTCTCCTGGGTAGCATTAAAGAGAACACACACATCCAGTTCTGTGTGGCTTAACATCAAAGATACTGGAAATCATCAAAAGCCTTTTCCACCTTCTTTAGCCTTAGGGACTCTTCCTGGGCTGCCTGTGAGATTTGGCAGAAGTTGTTAGCATTACCCTGAATGGTCTTCCTCATAATTGCCAAATACTTTTGAGTTTAGTAATATAATATCACTGTTGGCTATAAGCAAAATTTCTTGCTGTCATCTCAAGGCTAGAGTTACTGGAAACAGGGGCTATAGCACTGTTTAAACCAAACATCTCCTGCTGTTTTCAGGGTTGTTGTTTCTGAATGTCCTGGGTTTTTGTTGTTTGGTTTTTGTATTTTTTTTTCCTCAGATCTGTTTAGCTCTGGGAAAACAAAAAACAATTCAAATTTGATACACAAAAGCTACAATTCCATATTTGCTTGCTATCCAATTTAAGATAGAGTTCTGCTGTAGGTACTGAAAGGGTTCCAGGGGTCAGATATGATAACAGCTGTGACTGAAACCAATAGAAGAAGAATGAAGGATTTATTCACTGATAGGTCACTTTTCTTCAAAATAAGATTATCCAAAACCTTTATCTGTTGGAACAAGGAATTGATTTCATAGATGAGAGATTAATAAATGCTGTGTGAAGAGTTTTTTGCTACAAGTTTATTTAAATCTGCTTGTGGATCTCTGCTCAAAATTCTAAGATTCAGTAAGTAAACAGATGGAGGTTACCTTGCAGTTTTATCAGTGGTTTTGTGATTTTCATCTGCTTTTAACTGTTTCATTCTACATAATTGATTCCTAAAAGAACATGTATTTCTGCTTCCACTCTTATGAAAGAACATATGAAGAGATTAAGCTTTATCTTTTGTCCAGAATTTTTACCAGCCTGATAATAACAAGTTGAATGGCCAAGTTTTTAAAGAAATGTCAATTTAAATTATTTGTAGGAAATTTAATTTCTTTTTCTTTTTTCTTCAATATTGCATTTATTACAGCCTTCCACGCTGCATTGTATTTTGTGTCATGCACTCTGTGCATAGAAGTACTGTGCAAGCAAAGCAATTGTGATCTGAGCTATGGAGTGGAAGGAGGAGTGGAAGATGTGGAAAAGTCATAGAACACATTATGCTGTTTTTAGTAGTATATTCACATATTTATAATTACTCTCCACTGCCTCCCTTTATTTAGGGAGTTTGCTACTCTTTGCATTCATCCGGGCACCAACCCAGACCTACTCAAATCACTGGTCTCAGTCTATGGACTGCTTTGAAGAGCAAGACTTCAATCCTGATCAGGGATCAGAAACAAGGTATATGCGTGACTAAGCAGTATTTTCAGACTAGTCCAGCTCCAATGCAGTTACCAGTTATTAATTGAGGTGTAGGAACCTGCTTGGCAGGAGTTTTGAAGTCATCCTAAAAGAAAGGGAAAAAACCTGAATATCAGGCTGTCTCCTATGAAAGAAAGAGGAGATGAAAGGAAGCGAGGAGAGTGAGCACATTTCTGCTTAAAGGAGCAGCGCTAGAATGGGGTGAGGACAATGGCATGACCTATAGCTCTTTAGTAATGAGAACATCCTTCATGTGCTCTGTGTGTTGTGCCTGTTCTGGGCTGAAGTCAAGCATTGCCTCGGTAGGCTTTTAGTGCCCTGCCTGTTGTACAGAGCAGAGAGGCTGGGTAATGTGCAAAGCGTTAGATTTCTGAAGAGACTGCTCCTCAGGTAAGAGCACAGGATGATGAAACATGGGATTACCTAAAAGAGCCATTGATTTACATAGCTATTGGTTTCATTTTTACATTGCTGTCCAATTTTCATTGCTGATGTTTGGTCTACAAGAAGTTTCATATTTCGGCCAGAAATTCCATGCAAGAAAATTTGGAATGTTGAAACAAGACTTTTATACCAAAATAACTGTCAGATCACATCATGTTTTGCCTGCTGGTGAGTTGCAATAGCAATGTTCTGTGGAGCATTAGGCACCTGTGCTGAAGCGGGGATGGGGAAGCCCAGAGCTCTTTTAATTTCTGGGAAGGTTGCTGAAGCCCTGTTCAGCCCTGTGACCTGGCAGTGGCTCAGAAAAAGCCCCTTGTACTCTTTCCCCTTGTTGCTTCACTGTGAAGCAAAGGCATGGTTCATGCTAAGTGTCTAGAGTTTAGAAGACACAATGACAGACCTACTGCATCATCCTACTTCCGTGTTACCATGGTGATTTTCATTTACAATCAAATAAATATAAGTCTGATTTTTTCATGGTTCATTTTTTTCTGCTTGCTTGTCTGTATGGAGATTTCACAGTTCCTCAAAACAAGCCCTGCAGCTACACATTAATGTAAACTTAACATTTTTCAGAATGTTTTTAGGCATTGAAGGGAACTGGGCAGGGGGAGTACTTCATGCCAAGTATCTTAACCTGCAATACTGAATGGCTTTCTGCAAATTCACTGCAGAAGGCCCCTGGAGCAAATCTTCCTGCAAGTCAGGGCTCAGGATCCCTCCAAAATTGCTAATTAAACCTGGCTAAATTTGTTTTGGGCAGTATCATCTGCACTTCTCTAACAGAGGGTCATATGCCAGTGCAATCCAGCATGTACAGAAGGGAAGCTGAGAAACATCCAGACTCACTGACTGACTACCTGCTGAGTTTGCTCTATTTGTCTCCATCTGTGAAGTATCCATGTGTTTCTTACCCTGGCTGTCATATATGAACTTGAATGAACAAAACTGATTCTTAAATTTGGGACACACACACACTTCATTCACAGTGAGCATTCAGAATTCAAACAGTACAGCTACAGACCTTTTTGCCAACTGAATTTATTTTTGAAGTTTGGGGGTTTTGCATACTAATGTTGTCAGCTTGCTTCTTGCCTCTGTTTGTTACTGCCGCCATTGCTGTTTTTATGCAGTGGTGCAGTTTCTACCTGATATTTGGGAGAAGTTACCTATTTGAGTCTCAGTTTTAAAATGAAACCCAGCTTTTTCAATAGAAGAGAGGAGACAGACAAGAAATGACAAGCCTAAGGCCTAGAGTCCTTCAGGGCTATTTGCAGTGGGTACAACTTGTTCCATAGCACTTACAAAACACAGCTGCTAAAATAAATCATCCCTTGGGTTGTTCTTTTGCCCATTATATAGCATCCAGTCTCCCATTTTGTCTTCTGTGTATTTAACTTAAGACTTCTGTGACTATTTTGCAATTTTTCTCCATGTGTACAGACGTTGCCAAATATGTCTCTAGAGACACTAATTGCATTTTTAATTCATTTTAGTGATGCCACTTATCTTTGGAAACCCTTGTGTAGATACCACACACTGGCTTTTCTCTGAACAGAAGGCCTATTTGCTTTATATACTCATTATGTGGAGGAATATGACATAGCGCATGATGGCTTTAGATGTTAATAGTCAGAGATGTCTATAAATAAAAAGCCCTTGCAAGTAATGTGGAAGCTCATTGCTTATCCTGCCAAGTAAAAGGCCACACTGTGATGAACACTATTTACAGGACAATAAGATCAGGAGGCAGCTCTGTATTAAAGCCTCAGCTAATAGGTTTTCAGGCTTTTATCAGACCCGTGATCTTTCTTGCTGAGTTATGATGTAGGTTACTACAGGTTTCACATGGAAAGGATTTCTGATCTTTCCATGCATTAAATAGTGACCACAAAATATTTTATTGTAGCCAAATTGAACTATTAATGCATGTCAATTCAAACAATGTAGTTCCCTGCTAACACTTTGTAAGCAGTTGCTTCCTGTGTCTACATCATATATATAAAAAAATCGACTCTCCTACAAAAAGCAGCCCTAAGCCTGCTCAGCACTTCAGAGGCAGATTTTAGGTGTTGCTTTAAGCAAGGTACTTCTTTAACTGAAGTTGTATGCCATGTGGATGTTTAACAAGTCTCTGGACAACAGAGCAGTGTTTCTGCATATGTTCCTGACATACCAGTCAGATTCCTTCAGATCAGTAAGATCTGAAATTACTTTATTGTGTTTATTCTGTACCATTAGTGCAGAAAGCTAATTATGGAAAAGTAAGAGAAAGTGTCGGTCTTCACTTTTGTCCAATGTGTGAGCTGTGGGTAAGTGTGATGCTGCCTAGAAGAGAAAAGTTGATAGCAATTCATTCATTTTACAAATCTAGCTAGAGGTGGAACAAAAACATTCATTTCACTACCTGTCTAACCACTAGCACAACACTTGCTGAAAAGGCTCCAAAAAATGTTCTTTCCAACAGGCACCGTTAGAGAGATATTCCAGCTCAAGTGAGTCCCTGTAGCAGACACACAAATACATTTTGTGCGCTGTTTTCTAAAGCACCATTCTGTGAATGTTAACTGGGATGTGATGCCATTCTTAGCAACTTGTGGAAGTGCAGTTATTAGAAACATCCAACCATAAAAACGTCAAAGCTGTGAGGAAGGATAATGCATTATTTCAGCATTGATTATAAAAGTTAGAGATAAAAATTTAAAATTCAAGTGTTCTGCTTGGACACAGGTCTCATAATAAGTAAGGGTGAGTAACAGGGCTTGTAGTGGTGGAAATACTAATATTGGTCCTAGCTCACAGTTTTTTTCCCTTTTATATTGTAGCATTTTTAAGGTCATAATTCCAAGCCCTTTCACAGGGAGTATATATTTAACTGCTGAGCATAGAGGTCAAGAAAGGAGCAAAATGGAGGCAAACTCTGAAGTTACAAATCAGATAAAGGGCCTGGGAAACCTTTGGCTCTCTAGATTCAGTCTTGGATTCTTCTGCATTGATCTTGGATGTCCATTGGTGAAAACCAGCATAGTGTGCAGATATGATTTACTGTGTTCCCTTATGAAATTTACTCTCTCTTGGGCCTCTTTTCTTTCCTCTGTGGCGGGCAGAAAAACAGAATGAAATTGGGAAGTCTCCAGTAGTGAGCTAGCAACTGGAGAGAGCTGAAATTGAATTTGTGGCAAGATCCTACCACTTCCTAATTCTATTTAGGCCAGAACTATTGATGCAATAGCCTATTTTGAAGTCTTTTTGAACTCCCATTTCCTGATGAAATAAATCAGAAAGTAAGGTAACAAATAAAAGTAGCAATAAGAAACCAACAACCCTCCTTTTTTTGAGTTCACAAAAGGATAGCAAGACTTCCATGTAATAGAGAGCCAGAAAAAAACTGTTAAGTCCAGCTTGAATTTTTCAACAGAGGTTTGAAACAGCCCTAGGTTAGTATATTGTGTAGATCCATTTCTCGAGTGCAGTAAACAAGCAGAATCCCTGTGTTCTCAGCTGAGCTGTAGCAGTGTGTCACTCTGTTTCTAACTGGTTTATCCTCACAGTGCTGTTTCTCATGCCTGCTATCACTGTTGCTGAGTTGTTTTCTGGTGGTCTGTCGTTAATGAACCTTGTGTGGGAGCCAGTTCAACACATGAGTTTGAAACAGCCCTCTAGTACTTCATGCCGAAAATCAACTAAGTCATATACACTTTTGAAAGGGTTTGTTAGGTGCTGGGAGTTTTTGGATACTTTTTTTTCAAAACACAAATTAAAATTTTACATTTTAGACTTCTCAGGTACTAATTAAATTGTACTGTTTCTTGATGAGCTCCATACATTTGTACCATGACAGTTCTTTTTATTTTGTGTCAAAACATGACCCATTAATCTTTACAGTGCTAATGTATTCATTAGTAAGGAAAAAAAAAATAATCAGAAATCTGAGGAGCACAGACTCCTTTTCATCTTCAGCTAAGTAGGTGTTGTCTAAAATTTCTAGGATTTCAACTGACTTGTCAGTTCCACCACTGACTTTTGACAGAGCATATTGACCATTGTGGTTGAAGAGGCAGTAGGTAAAAAGGGTGACATTTTTCTGCTGTTGTCTTTGTCAGCTGTTCATAAAAAAGAAAATGGTCAAATGAGAGATCCTTTCATGGCAACCAGTCAAGGAACAAGCAATAAACCCTCAAGAAAGTCATCATGAGGAACTCACAATCTGTGAGGACTTCGTTAGCCTCAAGGGTAAGTCAATGTTAATACAAATCCTGGCATTGAAGAGTGGATAACGTAACATCAATTTTTAGAGATAGGCTCTCTAAGAGAGACTCATCAAATCATGGCAATCTGCCTGAACTCAATGGTGAGATAATTCAGCATCTCATACTAGCTCATCTTCCCAATGAATCCAGGTCTCACTGGGAGAAGAAATTAAATAAGACTTTTTTCCCCCTCTGTCCTAAAAGGACATGAATGTTTTGTATTTAATATGACTTACTGATTTAGGTTTTCTGACTATATTTTATTTTCAGTAACCTAAAAATTCACGAACACAGATAATTTGCCAGGAAACTTGACAGACCTGGAAAAAATATCTGCAAAACTCCTTCTTTTAATTATTTTATTTTTTATTTTTTAGGAAGTTGTTCATAGCAACTTTGGCACACTTCTGCCAAGAGCTTCAAGTATTAAAAGCATGCTGTTTTGGAGAATATAGTTGATATTCACTGATATATTTTGACATATCAAAGGGTACTGTAAACTTTGCTTCATGTCAAGAGCATATTTTCTTCTAACAGACTCCTTTTGAAATGCTGCACTAGATATGAATGCAGCAGAGCTTTCCAACAGAAAACAAAAAAAGCCTAAGAAGATTTGACCTAAAAAAGAAATACCTGCCCTGCTGAGATCTGCCTGGCCTTCAGCCAGCAGTGCAGTGCACCTGTGAAGAAACAGGGTTTCTGTACTGTATGCATAAGGGGAAGCAGGGGTGATATACCTGATGCCTGAAGAGCTGGGGATGGGATTCATCACCCTCCCAGTGTCCACAGGGCTCTGGTGGCCTTCGGAGAAAGAAAACAAGGAGTTTGTGTGACACAGTGCTTCGACTGCACTGCTGGCATCTCTTGGTGCGGCATCCGGGAAACTGCTTGGCTGTGCTGGGGAACGGGGAAGGAGAAGATGAATGTGTCCTGACAAAGGAGTGTTGTTTTGGCAGTGAGCAGCCTGTAGGCTCCCAGATGCTCAGAAGCCACTTCCCTCACCCCTGCTGAAGGGCTCTGTTTCTCAGCTGCTCTGTAATGACTTACAGCTATAGAGTGCCATCTTCCCTTAGATCCCAAATTGTAGGAATGCTGACTCCCAATTTTGAGCCCGTGTTAATTAACTTACCAGGGAGAGTTTTTTAAAATGTGACTGTAAATCAGGCATGTGATCCTTTCTTCCACTTATTTTTCTTTGTTATTGTTTTAAAAAGCATCTGTGTGAGAATGCATGTTTAGCTGCTAATTAGATACTCAGTGTCTGATATTGTTACAAACTGTTAAATACCAGATGGAAATGGCAGTGGTGCAACAACATTCTGAAAATGGAGTATCAATGGCCAGAAACAATATAGGAATTTTTTAGTGTACAAGGCACATGGAGTTGCTGTGAAAAGCAACTTAGTTTTCAGCCTGTCTCATCTTAATAAAAGGAGTACTAGAGAGATTTATTCTTTTTTCACTTTGGTTGGGAGTCCACTGGCTCCAGTGGCAGCTGCACAGGTGCAACAACAGACAGAGTGGGTTCATTTAAGAATTCAAATTAACAGAAAATGTATACATTATTCACTTGGCTCTAGTTATTACCCAGTTCTGCACAGGAGGCAGAGCCCTGAAAGCAGGTTTTGCCAGCTTTGTAAATCTCAGACTTTTCTCGTGTTTATCTGTTTACTGAGTACATGAAAGGATGCTGCTGTGTCACACAGGCACAGCCCAGCCCCAGCAGAGCTGCCATGCTCTAAAATTAGGTGGAGAGGTTGTAGGCAGAGAACACTAAATCTAAGGCTATCAAGGACATGGATTGCAGAGAGCAGGGGGAGTATGACTCCTGTGAGGGCTCAGGGGGACTCCCATGCACAGGGTTTTTGGTGTCTGGCTGCATTCTGCTCACCATTCCATTCTATGGCCTAAATCTGGATGTAGCATCATTTCAAAACTTACTTTTTTTTCTTTCAAATATAAATATTGTACTGAATGAAAGCAGTAGATCCTCATCTCCACGCTTTAGTGGGCAGAGATGATGAAATGTTTGTGTACCATGCAAGAAGATAACGAGCAGCATAGAGCTTTAAACAATTGCACTGCATGTCATGCCCTACACTTTATTGGTTGCAGTGATGAAAAGTATTTTTTCTTTACAATTTATCAAAAATATGCCTGATCATGAACTCTTAAAGCTTCTGACCCATTGACTAGTGACTACCACCACAGAATGGTAGGAAAATACAGAGCTTCAAGCTGGTTGCTGTGCTTTATTATTGCTTTATAGTCACAGAATTAAATTTACTTGAGTATAACTGAGACAATATTTAGAATTTCTGGTCAGCACAATAGGTAACTTAAGAGCAGACACACACTTACTGATGTATTATACAAAGCTATACCATAACCTTAGGCTACAAAATACACTGTCCTGGGCTTCATTAATCCCTTCAGCCATGAGATCTTTCCTAGAAATCACAGACCACGGGATGAGTGATTAGCAAGAAACCTTTATTTAATGTGCTGTGGTTAAAAACATAGTAAACCTTGCCAATAGGATGCAAGTCTGTAAACACATTTCTAAGTAACACCCATTCAGTGATACAGAGATTTCAAGAAATGTTAAGGTTTGGGGTTTTTTCCTGTAGCTCACTATGGAGTATCAACAAAAGAAGACATTAAATGTGTCACAGATTTCTGTAAGCTGAAAATATAAATGTTTCATTTAGGCCATTGCAAATTATTTAATTTAAAACGCGAGCTTTTTCCTTCTCTTTTCAGTCTCTCTCAAGAAGGTTCATGTCTAATTAATTATCCTTCCAGGTTTTCATCTTCAAAATGTAAAAACAGGGGGGTTTACCTGTTTACAACTCTTTCCCCAGACAAACAGAAATTTAAAGTAATGAAATTTATCGAAAGAGCTGAGATCTGAAAACTTCTCATTTCCAAAAAATTGACTTTTTTTCAGTGTAAAAAACTGTAAACAGCTTTTAACCAAGACACATAATGTTCCTTCCATGCTCCAAATTCTGTTGGTGTGAATTCTGTGTTGTCACTAAAATTAGATTAAAATTGGAGTGAAAGAATCCTGTGTCTTTAGAAATGTTGCAGTTTATTATGTTAGGGTACTTGAAGGCCCATACTTTTTCTAGCCATACCTGTTCAATGGAGCACAGCAGCAATACAAAATAAGTTTCTGAAAAAGCTATAATTTAGTAGGTAGAATCCACAGTCAAAAAGAAAGCATTCCTTGGATTTTTTGTTTTGTAATGATGTTTTCCTGTGCCTAAATGATATTGACTGTTGTTCTTATTGAAGAGGAAATAAGTATGTGCTCGGAGCTACTCAGACAACTATTCATCATTCTCTCTGGCAACAGAAAGAATCCCCATGCCAGGATGCAGAATCCAGCAGCAGCTACAGCTGCAGAATATCAGACGCCTGTATTAAAAAACTCACAGGCAAATCAGAACCCAATTTCCAGGCAGGATGCACTTCTTCTGAAGCATTGCTTTAGGACACAACTCGGTTCTCAGAACATCACAGTCTGCAACTTATTTAAGTATTTAGGGGAAAATAAGGGTCTTTGAAATATAAATAATGCATTAAAACAACATATTTTGTTCCTTATTACTTCCTAGTGAAGCTTTGCTGGAGTACTGTAGTGAATAAAAAGAACATTTGTTCTTAAAATCTGATGCTGACTTAATAATTATAGCAAATTAGGATAAGGAACCCTGTTGTAAGAGGTGATGAGAACATCATTTTTTATAAAATAATAGTGGAAATTGCTTGGTAAAGCCACTGTTAATGTCTGTAAGGATGACTCTTGCTTGGTTACTATAATTTGTTGTGAATTGTGTTGGTTCATAACCACTGACTTAAACCTAACTGCTGGTACAAAACAATAGGTTAAAACTTTTGTCACCAAATAAGCTGGGGTTTTCTTGAGTCACTTGGAAAAATTGACTATGAAGAACAAAAGGAAGAAGTGCAGACTGGCAAATTGAGTCTCAAGGGTGTCCAGACTGTGAAAGCTTGCACAGAAGGCTCTGCGCATTGCAACAGGCTCTCAGGGTGCAGAGAAAATAGAAATCATCCTAAACTACACTCTGGCCACACCTTGATTTATATCTTCTTGGCAGCACATGGAATATGGCTCCTCTTATCTTAAGTTAGCATGTTTATATTTACTCCCAAACAGAGACAAATACACCAAGGTTAAATGAACACAAATCTGGGACAAGGACCTTCTTCCTTGACCATGAAAAGTAAAGTAACTGGGCTAAGATAAGCACCTATGTTACCATTTCTTGTCATGGTGGCTCAATCTCTCATTCATTTCTCATAGGCTTCTATTATTTGAATTTTCTAATGGGAAACACTGTTTCTACAAGATAGTGCCAAAATTAAAACAATAAAAGAAAGTAACAATTAAACCATTTTATTCTTAACCGGATTTGAAAGCACTGTAAAATACTTGTCATTGCTAGTTTTCATATATTATTAAAAGGTTCCTATTCTTATTGTAATGACTATAGAAAATGTAGAACCTAATCTGAGTTCAATAGAACCCTGGAAAACAAAAGCTTTAGCAAGAAAAATGAAAGCACTGCTTGGAAACAAAAGCTAATTAAAAAAATTCTTAAAAATGCCCTAGAGAGAGACAAATGTACAGATAATAGTCACAGTCTGTTTAACATTGGCAAGTATGTCTGACATGGCAGCACATTCAAACCAACCTTAGCCTGTACAATCCAGCATATAGCACAGTTATAATGATTAAACTTTATAACATTTATTAGAAATCTCATGCCTATTAAATTATACATAAAACCATATCATCTTGAAGTATCACTGTTATTCACATTTATTGATCAGTGTTTCAAAAACGTTTTCATTTGTTGGTTTAATGTGCTTAATCTCATATTAATTTGTGAGAGCATTTAAGAGATACAACGTGTAGGCAGCAGTGTAAAGAAACACAGGCATTTATTGGTCCTTGAAAAAAATATCTGAAAATAACTGGGTTAGTGTGAATGGTTAACATTGCTAAAGCGGAAAGAAAAATTATTTTTTATTCAAATTTTAGGGCTTCTCCAATAATATCATCTAATACTACACAAAATCCCCCTATAGATCTGTATGAAATGTATTAGCAAGGTAACATGGCTTACTATCTCCAGGATTTATATCCAAATGTGGAATAATATCATTAATATATTTTTTCATCTCCAGCCTTCATTGTTGGGTGAGTAGATGTAATAGCACACCATATTTTGTGTCTCCAACAAAACAGGTTGTCCTTTGCCAAAATACTACCTATAAGTTATCTGCAGCCACCATGACAAAGATCAAGTCTGTGCAGGTTTTCTCATTCCCCTTCTGCAGAAAAATAAGTCCTTTTTACAAAAGGAGTGAACACATTCTGCAGTTTATGCATGACCTCCTGCACAGTAAAACGACACCTCAAATTGCATTGTCTCGGTCTCACAGGAGCACTGGCAAAAGCAGGGCTCTGAAGGCAAACAAACTTTCTACCAAGTGCAGCCCTGAGTGCATTAATGAGCCTTCACTGCCCTGATCAGCTACACCTGTGCCTCCACACATTCACCTCCTCCGGCCCCACCCTGAGCTCTGCATAAGCTCAGCCTGAGACTGCTGCCCCTTTCCTAGGCTGGTACCCTCCTTGAGCCAGGGCTCATCATTGGGATGCATTTCTGTTTGACTGCACACCCTCCTCACCACTTTATGAGCTGGACTCAGGTTTGACCCGACCACTGAGGCATTCCCCCTGGCTGAATGGTATTCCTGGGAGCACAGAGCTGCAGTGACCTCCCCTGACATGGAAGGGGGACAGGCACTGGGCTTGAGCACGCTGGCAGGGACGTGCAAGAGGTAATTTAATGCTCTTTTAATCTTCCTGTTGTCAAAAATGCATTAATAATTAAGCTGGCAGTGTTTCCACAAAGCAAAGCTGGGAAACCCACTTATTTACTTAGATGCCTTGAAAATACATAACTCTAATTATTCTAGCTCTTTTTTTGTGCATTAGAAGACAAAATTTTCTGCCCCTTGCCATGTATCCAACTGGCATCCCAGAATTTGTCTGTTCCACTCTTAAGACTATTATTTTACTTTTGAGTACATCTCTCTATCTTGATAAATGGGTAGGTAGATGCATTTCTACCTGTCCCCCTATTTCTGTATATCTTTGCATTTTTACATCTAAGGAAGTTTGTTCTTAAGTAACTATACAGAATAAACGTCTTTATTATTTTATATTGTTTTATGCTAGGGAAATTGTAAGGAAATTGCATCTGACTTGGAAATTACAGGGTTTTTTCTAAGTTTAATGCTGATGAACACACATACAGTACTACATTTATTTGAGACTCCTCTCTACTGCTAATTACTGAAACCCATAAAATCTATTATTGGCAATTTCTTCTGACAGTCAATAGGTTCTCAAGCTTTCCGTGAGCTTAAAGTGCTGAAAAAATACAACATGGTTAGTGACAGAAGTTAAATACAAGCCCTGAAATTATTTCAGACCCTTAAAACTTCAGTGTATTTCTATTCATGATATAGCATGCTGTCCAGTCCTGCTGGTGAGCAAAAGACTTATCTGTCTGGACCATCAAAGTCTCCTCTGAGAGCAGTGAATATAATTTTAATTTTTTAAATTTGCTTTTTGGTGAGGTAGTTAAAAAAACAACAGAGCAAAATTAAAGGTTTTTACTTTAAAGCCAGATATATGCAGCGAAGCAGGGAAATGGCAAAACTACAATTACTGTGATGAACTTATTTATTATCATGGGTTCTGGAGTCTTATTCGTATAGGAGAGTAACAAAAAAGGAAGTGGAAAAGAAAATAATTACTTTTCAAGGTCAAAATTCATTTTGAAATTCTGTGTTTTAGCAGATTGCTGTATTTGAGGAAGCAGCTCAGCTATAAAAGTGTTGCTCTAGCACAGCAGTGCTGCAGACAGCTGTCTGTGCATGCCTCATGTCACTTGGCAATGACATGTGTGGGCACTGCCACTGGCCCACGTGGCACAGGTCCCACTGCCAGTGGTTTTGCTGTACTTGTGCAGTGATGGAGCTTGAGGTGTGCGTGTACTGCTGCTGTGGGCATGCAATGCACTCCAGTGCTGGAGTGCTCACTGGAGAGCCAAACCAATTTGGGGTTTTGTCTAGTTTTAATAGAAGTGCAATACTATTATAACTTAGTGTTTGGAAATAAACCCTCTGTGCTTTATCCAGTCCCTCTCCTTTTTAATGAAAGAAGGTGAAATTCACTCCCAAACTTCACTTTCCCTGGGTGTTACGTGTTAAATTTACCTCTGAATATTAAGCTTATGCTTTTATACTGAGAATTGCGGTTACACTGCCAGCAGCTGAAGCTGAAGCTGTGATTCCAAACTGTAGCCTTTCTTCTTTGTAGTTCTGAGGCAGGTGGGGAAAAAGGAGTGAGCAATAACAGGTCACAAATTCAGACTGGTATTCAGTGAACTGTGCACTGTATTCTCAGAGCAACATGGTGACCTGTGCATAATGAAAAGATTTGTATTCTTAAGTCAAATGAGTTTGTTTCATGTGTTATCAAACATTCCAATAGGCTTCTTTGTGCCTTATGAGAATACATTCAGCATCACAAGTGTTATATTCTCATTCTGATAAGGAATTCCTTCACAATCTCAAACAGGGAGAGGCTGGGAACAGTCTTGGTCCTTCAAGGTATAAAAATGAAAGTTAAGTCACCACCAGTACAATTACAAACAGCTTATTCTTAAAGTTAGCTTTGGAATCTCATGAAAGTTGGAAGCACATTGTCCAATATTTGACCTTGTTTTTGCTGAGTACTTCCTTTCTGTGTCATGTAGAAATGTGGTTGTAACTCAGCTGTATCTTTGATTAACTTTGCTGTGAAATGTACTTCTGATGGTTACAAATAATCTGTGACTGGGCAGACTACTCCAGACGGAATAATTTTGCAGGACCTTAGGTACTAGCTTTCAGTTCAACATTGAATGGTTAAGGTTGTAATTAACCTTATGCATAACTCTTGGCAAATCACTGCACTGCTTACTCTGTTACTCTGATTGTTTGCATTTTCCTTTCCAAGATTTTCTGTCTTTGAGGTCTCCTAGAGTAAAGTTTGACAATAATTATGTGCCATGCATCACAGGCGATTCCAATTGCCCTTTGAAGCCTCAACTTATACTGGGGGCCTAGGCAATATCTATTTATCTCCAGGTGTTATTAGTTTCATGAATATCAGAAACAAACAGGTGGCTCTCTCCGAAGTTCTGCACACATTTTTTAAAAAAGAGAGAAATATTTCAGAAAGATGATATTTTCTTCCTGCTTCCTGTCTTGTTTCTGTGACTAATAGTCATTAAAATGTCAGATTTCCTCTGCAGGTAGAATAGTGTGATAATGTTCACAAAACCAGGAAAAACATGTTTTGAAAGGCAGTGGATAAATTTAAGTCCTGTCAGGAAGCTGGATGTTGTCAGTATTTAAAATAACCTGCCATGAGTTGGCAAGCTACCACTGCCATTTAAATTCACTACTTCAGCCTCTTGTAAACCCAAACAGCAACAAACCATTTCAGGCAACATAAGCCTTAAACACAGGAACTGCTTTTGTTCCCCATCACTAGTAATTAGTAGAAGAAAGTGGAAAGTAAGCACTGATAATTACTAGAAGAGGAAAAAACCCAAGCAAGCAATATTTTATTCTCATTTCTCTTTGCTTAATTGGGTCCACCTCATAAGTATTTTAATAGGCGCAACCATATTTCACTGATCTTAGAGTTTATAATCTCAAATATTGGACAGAAGGCACCTGAAGGGGAAGGTGGAGGGTCCAGTGGCAAAGCTTGACTCATTTAACCACTGGTGAACAGAGAGTTACTTTACTTCAGATTAAAAGAAAACCAAACTGGATTATGTTAACAGCCAAGGACATCTAATATTGTGCAGCCCTTGTTTTTCTTACTGATGGTATTTTTGGTGACATATTTGACAAGAAATAAGGCCAGTAGTTTTATCTGAGGATCTTCTGTTTGTGCCCTAGGATTCGGTCTGGTGAATAAAAATGGTGTGGATGCCATGGATGCATTTTGGAAAAGGAGGGTAAGCATTTACACTTTGTTTTTGAAGGACATGAAATATTCTTTAGGCAACTTTACTGAATTGGTGCTTTTGGAAGCTAAGTGTGATTCAATATGCAATGTGATGTATTTAATTTTAAGCTGCTTGTAAGCATAATAGTCCTTATGTTCAATTACATTTACACTTTAACGTCTCAAATAATTTGAGCTTTTACCTCCAGTCATCATTGATTTTTAACATTTATGTTACTCTTTCTAAGGTAAAAGTATTAAACGTTAATCCCAATCTATTGAATTCCTAATATTTTTTGAAGAGTAACCTGATATTTTTGCGGGATCACCCATGATATTTTGAAAACAGTTCTATATATGAAGCTTTTGCTAGCTTGTACACAGATGAAATTTATAAAGCAAGCCAGTCATTTGTAGAAAAAAATAGAAATGAAAATCCTTTATTAAAGTTGCCTCTGTAGATACTTCACAGGAGAAGGGGAAAAAGGACAAAAGATAAAAGCAGAGAGATTAATTCCACAGATTGGTACTGAAAATACAACCCTGTATTTTCTGCACAGATTTAGAAACAGTAGTGGAAACCTGGGATTTAATGCTGCGTTACTCCATGCTCTTAATGGCATTAGCTCCTTATGAAGCAGATACCAGACTGTGCAATAGCTTTATCAAGCCTGAGACTTTCACAATAAGAATGTTTGATGATATTTCTGAAATAATTTACTCATCAAACAGTGCTATTAAATGTAGGATACCTTTACAACACTGTTTCCATTGTTGCTTTCACATTCTATTTTGCTGGCAATAAATCATTTTGAAGCAATTCATTTTTTACACATTGAGAGATAGGCAGCAGATCCTCAACTCAGCAGATGACACATTAAATTCAGAGACATGTCAGTCACATTTAAAGCATGTGGCCAACTCCTACAGCCCATCATTCCAGTGGAAAAAAATGTTCCTCTGCAGTTCTTTATTCATGTCAAGCTGAAATAGAATTTCATTTTTGTTCACCTGGGTGAAGAATTTTTTTATGCATGTTCTGTACATTGTCACAGAGTAGTAATAAAAGAATAACCAGTATCTGTGTCAAAAGTACAGAGCTCGTAGCCCAAAGCCTTTTGACCAACACCGCCTGGATTATCCAGTGTTTCTCAATTAGAAGATATACTTGACAAATAAAAATCAAGAAAGTTATTTCTTATTACAGTAAGGAAAAGTAATTTCAGACATTGTCATTCACCTTTGGCTATCAACTAGGATTTTGAGAATAAACTTCAGAAGCCTTCAGTCTGAGAAAATGCAGGCAAACACGAGCTAGCCTGGAGCTCTCCCCTCCTGCAGGCTGTAACACTCACTGCTGAACGGGACTGAAACCTCCAGCGCTGTTCCTCAGGGCCAGATTTGTTTGTGGGAATTTGCTTGTTTTGATAAAACATGCATAACTAAGACTATTTAATGAAGTAGGAAAACCCCCTCAAAGATAGGCTTTCATTGGCAAACACTGATGTTTGAGTTTCTTGGCACATAAGAAAGTTTGCTGCATCTTCATTTTTGCACGTTTAAGGAGCTATTTCTGTGCTGTGGTGTTCAAGCCCAACTTACTCGTGTTGTTCAGTATCTTTTTGTTGTATGCAGCCAAAGCTGGGCTGTAGAATGCGGGTGCACTGGGTTTTAGCTTTGAACTCTCCCAAGCAGTCAATGTCAAGTGTTAATTTTGCACCTTGGCCTGTAAGGGATGTTAAGCAATGTCTGCAGTAACTGTGTATGTTTCTGCTCTCTCTGTTATTTAGTGTTAAAGTTTGGACTGTATGACTCTGAAAAATTTCCCTCGATTTTTTGCATCTATTATTTCAGCTAATAGTTTTGAAAAGAAATCTTACAATATCACATGTTCCAGGGCATCGGTATTAGAGTTTTTATGGGTATTAGGCAAAAATTCCAAACATTGCTGAGAAGCAGTGTGTTGTGAAGCTCGAGTGCTGTTTGCTATGTATCAAAGATGTTCAGATTTTGATAGATAATATCTTCAGTATTTCCTTTGTTGTAATTGCTATTCTAGTGAGAATGTGCTTTTTACTCTAATGCAGGCTCTCTCAGCTGGAAAATTTGTGATGAGTGTATTTCCTTTCTTTGATGCTAATCATTAAATTTAACTGTAAATGGGAGTGAAAATGGACACAGATATGACAGATGTGACTTTCTAAATTGACATTTGTGGTAGAAGCTCTGTGCACATTTTCATAACAGAACACCACCAGCATTTCCCTTAAGTAACACTCTGGCTCTTGTCAAACACTTCCCCAAAAGGTCAGTAATTTAGGCTATAGCTCTTGTTCTCCCTGGCTGCTGCACGTTCCATCACCAGGTGACATTACAGAGAAGGGGTACTGCAGCCAGGAGAATTCCACTTTAGCACTAAAAAGCCCTTTAAGAGAGAGAGGATGAGACTTAAGGTAAGCTTTTTCGGTATATGAGGCAACCCCCAGGATGTTTTCCTTTATGCAGAAAATGTATCTTCCTCTTTCTAAAATCTCTGCAATATGCAGCAGAGATTCTTTAACCAGGTGTAATTATCAAGGTATTGTCACATGCCGACACTTTGTATTTCCTGGGATGTATTTCTAATACTTTCAGTTAAAGCACATTAAACAGCAAACAAAAATCAGGAAAAAAATTAAAGCTTGAATCTATAATAGTTCTAGAAGTTTTATTCTATTACGTGTTTTTTAAATGTTATACATACCAAACCTCTGCATTAATTTACATCTTCTCCTGTTCCTCCATGAAGTAAAACTGTGCAGGACCTGGGGGAAAATGGGAAGAGAAGCAAGAAAGTTTTTTGTTGTTAAGCTTTTTGCATGTTATATTATAAGGAGGGCTGAATGTCTCTGGTTTGAAAAAAGTAGTTTGCTTGTGGACCTGAAGAAAAGCTTTCATAATTCCATTAGAGAGATGTAAGAGATTTTGCAAAGTAAAAAAATTGTACAACCTTTTATCAAATGTTCAGAGAGCAAGTAAAGCTAATGCAGTCGAGCAAGAAAATCAAGGACGTTTCTTAAGCTCTGGAAGTAGAGTATGTTACTTGCAAAGATTTCTAACTGCAGACTTGAGAACTGCACATGGATCCATATATATCCAGTTTTTGTGATTTATGTTGACAGGGCATATGCTACCAATGCTGGGAATTATTTTCCCCTGACATAAAGGTCTCTCAATAATTGAAATTTGACCTGAATGTGAGGGATTGGTTGGGGTAGCTCAGTATTATCAAATTTTCCATAAATTTCTTGAATGGATTGACCTTTAGCATCTTTTTAAAACTCTAATTTTCCCACTGCATCTCTGTGATGGCCTGAATTTGTAACTCTCCCTCTCTAGCAGGAGATGGAGATTAAATGTGTGCTTATGCTTTTCTCTCCCCCTCTACCCTCCTGCCAAGTTCTGGAAGCATTGGTCATAGGTGACAGTTTTCAGCTCCTTTTAACAAAAGAATTGGTGAGATGAGTTCCATCTAATGCACTGACATTTTATGATGAATAAATCTTAATTTACTCTCTGAATCCTTAAATGATTGAGCTTTGTTTTTGAGGAGGATATTGATCTTTCCCCTTCCTTTTTTTTTGTTATTGTTCCTGTACTGAGGTGTTTTCTCATGTTACAAATCTGTTTCATGCATGCAGACAATTTCAGTAGAGTGCTTCTCCATTTCTGGAGCTCATGGCAGTTTCTCATGATCAAAATAGCCAATAAGTGTTTATATGGATCAGGAATTTCTCCTACTGTTTGCTGGTTTTCCATGAGTGTGTGCATGGACATCCTACATTTGTCCTTGTAATTTTTTCATGAGCTTTTCTGAAGACCAGAAATACAAGTTTGCTTTTGTAGAATTGATTGTTTATGTACTGAGTGTCTTGCCCTCAAACTTTGATCATTGCTGGCTGTTAGTGAAAACCTTTCATTTTAGCTGTATTTGTAAAGAATGAAGTATTTGTGCTTTTGGAAGCATTTCAGCAGGCTCCTGCTGATTGAGGCTTACAGAGATCTCTAGTTTGATTGTTTCTTTGGGGTTTCCCAACTTCTTGAGGTGTGCCTGTGGACCCCTGTTCTCTGTTAGTCACCTGCACAGGTACATTGTGCCTTCAGTTATTCTTGCAGCCTGTGGCTCTTGTGACATCAGGGCAGTAGGAACAGTGTGTCGTGCACCAGTTGAAATGCAAATACACACACACACATATATATATATTTAGGATTAGCCAGTTTTAGAAGGATGGAAACTATGAAACAAAGCATTTGGGGGAGAGAATTTGGTCAGACATATGAGAATGATAATGAGAAACTCTTTAAGACAACTTCCTGTAGGTAACAATGTGTGTTTTAAGCCTTAACAAAAGAGTGGTACATACAGGTTTTTGTATATTATTTCTGGGAATGTTCAGTGCACTTCTGGCAGATTTGTATATTTGTAAATTTGGGCAGTGAAATACTTTTTTTTTTTTTTTTTTAGTTACATCTCAGCTTTAGCAAATATACTGTAATGTAATTTTGCCTAAACATGCGTAAATGGTGTTCTCCTTGTCCCTGAACATATCTGTTCAAGTGGGGTTTGATAATTCCTTGGTAAAAATATTTGTGATAGTTAATGATGCTGTGTTGTATATTGTATATGTGGACTTTTGGGGACCTTTGACGTGGTAGGAGACATCCACTGTGGCCATTTGTAACTGCATCAGGACTTTGTCCAGAATGTTTTTCAGCAACCTCTTTTGGTGTTATTCTACTCTGTGAATCTCTCTTACAACTGGTGGTGTGTGCTTATTATGAACAACAATACAGTCACAATGGAACACAGTTTTATTAACTATAAATGTTAGCTTCATATGGGCCTCTCCTAGAGAAATAGCCTTTCTGGCAAATATAGTTGTGGCTTTTGTTTGGGGTGAGGATTTTTTGTTTGTTTTTTTTTAACTCCTTGATTTGCTTGGAAAAACTATATGATTTCTTATATCAGTGATCAAAAGTACAAGAATTTTGATTTACTTTTCTTTTTTTTTTTTTTTTTATTTTACCCTTACCCCAGAATTGACTTGGGGAAGAAGTTGAAAGGAAATAAGAAACTCTTGACAGTTTTCTCCCTGATGATTTTTATGCTGGATAATGACCCATTCTTTTTGTAGTTTCTGCACAGCATATTTCAGTTGTGGTTTGAAGTATTCTACATCTTGCTGGCAAATTATCAAATTTATATCACAAGTTATTCAGATTACCTTCCCCAAGGCCCCTTAGAGAATTTGACGAGCATTATTTAAACACTCAACAACAAGCTACTGTTTAGACAAGCCATTCATTTGCTGAAAGCATTTTTTTCTATCAAACCAATGCACAATTCATGTATTTTTGATTCTTACACATTTCTTCTGTCATTTTGTATTTCTGTAGATACAAACTCACTCATTTTAAAGCAGAAAAAACTTAATAAAATTAGTTTTTAACTGTAATTCACACCAGCTTTCTTTTCTTCTATGACTTTTCCAATAGTTGTTTTCACTGTTTGGCTACTTGTACTTTTTTGCTTTTATAACTCTTTTATGTGGTGTGTTTGTATTTGCCTTGGAATTGTGTGTCTTTTTTACTCTCTCTTATCTGTTATGTGAGGTATTGCCTCCATTTGTTCTGTACTGCACAATGTATTTTTTTCAGCTTGCATATTTCCTCTTCCTTCTAGGCACCTTTTATCTTATTAAAAAAAGAAAGAAAGAAAAAAAAACCATGAATTGCGTTGTTATACAGTGGTATAACTTCTGTGATATGGCCAAAGTCACTCCAAAGGAAGGACTACAGCTAAATCTACTCTCCCTAGCCCAATAAATCTCTCTAATATACACGAAAAAACAGCCGCAACAGAACTTCTAGGCACAAGTCAGAGCAAAATTTCTTGCCAAAATGGAAATAAACTTCACAATATCACTTCATCATATGGTTTAAAGTAGGAGTTTGTCTATATCTTGTAGACTTGAAAAAACACTGCTTCCTCCACAGAATCACAAGGTTGGAAGAGACCTTCAAGATCATCAAGTCCAACCCCTGCCCTAACACCTCAACCAGACCATGGCTCCAAGTGCCACATCCAGTGTTTTTTTAAACACATCCAGTGTTGGTGACTCCACCACCTCCCAGACCATTCCAGCACTTTTTCATTTTTTCCATAAAAAACAGGGCTCTCTAGGCCCCTTTTTAGCAAAACATTCTTTGGTTTTGATGCAGTGGGCTGGCCACTGGTCCATGTCCACCTCCTCAGTGAGCAGGAGAAGGGCATCTTAATCTTCCCCTCTGACTGAGAGGCAGAGCATCTTCACCAACACTTTCTTTGAGAGTTAGACCACAGGACTGTGTTGTGTTCCTTTGCTGAAATCCCAATAATTTCTTTAATTCTTCTTATTTCTAATATGTGCTTAGCATCACTTCTGCAGCTTTTTTGCATAAAAATATGTGGCCAAAATGCTGCCTTACTGAAAGGTATCTTCCCTCCTCGTGAGGTTATTCCCTTTCTCTCCAAACACACCTGGAGGAATGAACACCAAGGTCCTGCTTGTGATCTTGTGGCTGTGGTCCACCATGCCAATGCAGTTTTTGATGCAAAGTATTCAATACAGTAATGAGGAAAGGTCTTTGAATTTATGTTCTTCTGAAGAACTGGTAGTGAGTTAAAGGCAGATGGCTCAACCAATTCCTTATATAATTTAAAGTAATGTAACATTTCCCCTTTCATAGGCTTGTTGTGAATGCTTAGGTCTGTATTTTAAAGTTTATTGAATTTTTGAGATATATTGAAAAATATGAATAATTGATATTTAAAATTATTACTATTTCTCAGAAAAGTTGTTTCTACTAGGAATTTCTATAATCTGAAATGAAATACATTATCTTTTTTACATAATGCTTCTAAAACAGATTTTGCCATGCAAAAATACTTTTTAGGAGATTAAGCCAGAATGTCACCTTATCTAGTCTTCTGTGACCCTCTGACATGTGTTAATTTAAGTTTATTCCTATGATCTCATCGTTTTACTAGTCTATAAAAGCAAGTTATTATCACTGTACAAATTCAGAATAGTAGCACTTAGTCTTATGTTATGATTTATCATTTATTTTCTTCCACATCACACACACTAATTCTTAAGGTCTCAGTGTGTGCAGAAGAACAGTGCTATTAAAACCCAATTTATAGGTAGGTAAACTGGGGCACAGATTTTGAGGGCTTTGCCAGCCAGCTGACAGCAAGTCAGCTTTAATGAGGGATAGATAAGCTCAGACTGTCTGGATTTTTAGTTGGCTCACATATATTATCCCATCAGCTGGATGTAGTTCACATGAATTTGAAGTCACGTAGCTAAATGAAACTCTCCTGTGCTGTTCTGTGTATGTGCAAAATTTGGTGTTCTGGAAATTGAAGTTTTTTTCACTAAAGTGAAGAAAATCAGGGCTTAGCTGTGCAAGGCACTCCATTGAAACATTAGGAAGTTTTATAAATGTTATAGACATTATACAGTACTCTTCAGTCTTGATGGTAGTGATCTTTCTCTCTTCTTAATTAAGGCAAATTATCTTCCACTAATCTCGGTCATGCTCCATTTAGAGCACTGCTGATATATTGGTAAATTGTCTTGGCTTGGTTTTTATAAAGGTCTCCCTGACTTCACACTGCCCAGTTTTCTAGGTCACTGAAATTTTCTTGCGAAAAAAATTCCAAAACTTCTGTATGCATAAGATTTCAGTGCAACATAGGTGCTTATGGAAGTCTTGATCACAATTTTGGTGTTTTTTTTAAAGGAAGCCATAGAGTCACAGGATAAGGTGGAAGTTTTAGCTCAAGACTTCCAGAAAATAGAACAGTTTTTAGAGCAGTTTCTTAGGGACAAAACCACACTGCACTCTTTTCCTCTGAGAATGATAAATAAGGAATAATATTTTTGGCCACTAAATGAAAATGCTTCTGAGTTGGTTATACCATACTTCTCTACCATAAAATAACTGAATGTTTGTTCTTGAACAATTTGTGGTTTGAAACTCTTCACAAACTCTGTCTCGGCTTCCCTGGTGCACTGTCCACAAGTCAAAAGAAAAAGGAAATGCTTTATTAATTTGAGTGACTTTTTTTAATAGGCTATTTTATGGTCACATTCCTACTACCTGTGATTTGCCTCATTAACCAAAAATCTTGTTCTTGATGCCCTCGTCATTATGGAATTGAAACAGATAATGTTTTCATTCCCTGGATCAATAAATGCCACCACAGGTCTGCCTCACTTGGAGCTGGTGCTGCTATTAGAAATTCTGGGCTCTTCAGAAATTCTGTTTTCATCTGCTTCAAACTTATTTTGTGATGTATGTATTATGAATGTTAATTGTTTAAGGCTACTTAAGAAAATATTTCTGGAAAAAGAGCTTAGAAAGTTGGTTCTCCATCTTTGCTTGGAGATACTCTCCTTGTTCATTTTGCTGTGCGATCCCCAGATGCTTTTTCTAACACCTCTGATTTGAGAAAAATATATTTATAATAGAGCTCTCTTGTGATTTGCACCTTTTGACCAACAAACTCAATGCTTGTAAAAGACATTATTTATGGCACTTCACTCTTGCCTTTGGAGAGTATTGTCTTTGCTGCTTATGTTTTTGGTTGTTTGGTTTGATTTGTTGTTGTTGTGGGCTTTTTTGTTCATTTCTTTATTTTTTGTTTCTTCGGCTTTAGGTTTGTTGATGTTTTTGGTGTGTTTTTTTGCAGAAGTCTTACACTTATTTCCTACGTCAGTTGTAGCCTCCTTTTTTCTTAGCTCAGTCAGTAACTGTGTTTTCTGAACTAAGCTTCAGTCAGAATCAGAGTTGCATGGCTGATAATTCATAACTTCTGAAAATGTTATTCAGTTCATGTATTTCTCTCTTTTCTGAAAGCAAAATGAAAACGTGAGGTTCTTTAGCAGTATCTCTTTTTTGGGATCTTTTACTGCCTCTGAACTCCACCATGATTATGCATTTCTGTAGTGCATTACTTTTTATTTTGAATGCTCACTGAGTTTTAGAATCGTTTCACAGAATCTGATTTTTGGATGAAACTAAGTGGGGGAGAAATATTGCATCTCTCCTCTTCTCATTGTTTGAATAAATGACTGTCCTGCAGCTATCAATATTTATCTTCTGTACTCTGGCTCCAGGGAAGCATTCATTTTATTAATTTTATTTTTTGTAATAAATATTTTTTAATTTGCCCATGCTGGGGTTTTGTCATGGCATTTTCCTTTCGTTATAGTGAGAACAGTTCAAGGGCATGACCACTGAAATTTCTGACAGAAGAATAACTATTGGAATGGACCTCAAATGTGGTTGAATCCTTGAGAAATTTGGCACAGACAGTTTTGTCTCCTGAATGTATGTGGGGAAAAGTGAAGTCAGTAAGAAACTTCATGTGGCAGATCTGCAGGAGTCAAATCTCTTCACTGATTTGTAGGGACTCTTGGTGATGAACAAAGCCCATGGAAAATATATGAACCACATTGTCCAGCATCAGCTGAAATAGACCAGTTTTCATGCAAGCTTTAGCTACTTAGCTAGTAGCTATTTTTTCTATAGAAAGGGACCAACTTGTCATTTTCTTAATAATGCATTCTCCATTTGTGTCTTTTCTCTTTGCCTCGTACTTAGTCTGCATGCTCCAGGCATGTTAAGAAGAGTCAATCTTTTGAGTCATCCTGTAAACCTAAATTCAGAGAGATAAGGTCCTTCTGCTCTTGAATTCTTAACTCATTTAGTTCAATTCCTGTAGTAAATTCACTTACCTGTTGGTCTGTCATCAGAGTGGAGAAAGCAGGCCATGAACCTTCCCTCTGCAGCTGCATTCTCCATCTTTTTGGTGATACAGGACAGAAACGAAGAAAGACTGGGAATTAAATTATGGCTGTGCAAATCTGAAGAAAGTTTTGTATGCCATCCATGCCCCTAAATTAGTAGATGACAATAACTGCAAAGGAGGTTGCTGAAGATCTAATTGGTATTCCTGCTACTGTCCATTAAGGTAAACAAAGTACATTATTTTCCTGCTTCTTGCACAAAAAGGTCATTTGCAAGAGCCACTGACTTAAAAAGCTGTGTCACCACTAATGGAAAGAAAAAAAAAGTTGATACTTGGTTATATTTCTAATAGCTTTCCTCAAATTCTGCAGGCAGCTGAAATTACATTACTTATTCTAAACTTCTGAATCTCCAATAATGTTTATAGAGGCAGATAAGGATTTTCAAAAACAGAGCTTGAGGCAGAATGGACACATTTTCAGATACTGATTTCTCTGACAATGTGCCATCTGAATTCTTCAGGCACGTTTCAGTATTTGGTAGTAGTAAGATACTGTAAAGAACAAAACACTACCTAATGAGGTCTGTGTTTTATTTCTCTGTCTTTATATGGCACCCCATGGATCTAAACATTTTGATATATTATTAAACATATAAAACTGACAGTAGAATTCAAGCTTAGTAATTATAAAACACTCCCTTATCTCTACACAGGTCCTAGTCTATAGTAGGATAAACATTTAAGAGAATGTTTCATTCTCAGCAGAACAGACAATTTAATTTCAGTCTTGTATGATATATTTTCCTACCCATGGAGTACCAAAGTGCTTTACAAGACAGTCAAGTGAATATATGGACAAACAGCAATTTGTATCATGTTCAGCAAAGCTAAATCATAGTTTCACTCCAAAAAGTGGATAAAGTTCTTTGTCCTCAGTGAAAATAAAAGTCATGGACTTCAGTTCTCTTTGGTTGACTTTGAGCTATTCTTTCTTACTATTACCCAGAAGGGTCTCAATTTTTTGCAGAGTTTGAAACAAAGATGCAAGGAATAGAAATCAGAAGGCTGATAGCTTGATATCTGGCTATGTTGCAATACAGTACTAGGCTTTTTTGCAGCATCTATAAAGGCAAAATTTTTATATGTTCAACAAATTAAACAATAAAGACTTTTACCACACTTCCCACTAGAAAACAAAAACCACACTTATGAAGAATAAGGTCCACAATTATTGACTCTCAGCTCTTTCTTCAGAGACTGGAAGATTCCTTTGTAATTTTGAATCCCTTTAAAGCATAAATGGATATTCACCTTCCATCTATTCAGCTGCAAAGAGAAAGGAAAAAGGAGGCGTGGTACTTGGAACAGTAGGAGTGCTGTTGACTGAGATACTGGTATGGTCATGAATCCTCAGAAGAGAGTGGTAGCAATGAAATACACAGAAAGGGAATGGAGACTACCCTCAAATATATTCACTATGATATGGGTACCCTTGCAGTTGCAGAAAAAGCCATAATCTTCTAGAATCCACAGTCCAAACTCTAGATTTGCTAGACATGAGTGTAACTTGAGAAGAACTGCTTGTTACCTTTGTGTAAGAATGTGCCACAAACTGCACCAGTAGGAAAAAAAACTACTTCCAACAGATTATTCTCTTCACTGACATTGAGAACTGTAGGCTTACAAATGCCTGCAAGTCAATCACTTGAGATGGTCAGGGCTGTTCAGACTGTGGGTTGTCTTATTGCTGGGCTGCAGTTGCTGCTATGAAATAGAAAAAGTACATAAGACTATCCTCAAAACTAAGACTATAAAAGAGCTGGCATGAAAATGCTTGATTTTAAAAAATGTTGTTCTCAGTGTGCCATTCTCAGGGAAAAATATTCTGTTTGGTGATTTAACAGAACAACTGAACTTGACACATCTACCACACAAACACTTTTTACTACAATATTTTTGCAAGGCTCTTTGGTCTGAAAGGACTGGTTCACAGTGACTTTCATAGCTTGAGGTAGCACCCACAATACAGAGCTTGATTATTACTGAACTGTTCTACCCATGTAACTGATGAAATTGGGTTTTTCATACCTTGGTTAAGCCAAATCTTAAAGTTATTGAATTTCATGTTGGTGGTGTTTTTGGGTTTGGGGTTTTTTGGGGTTTTTTTTTTGTTTTTTTTTAACCACAGACTCACACTATTGTTAAATTTGGTTGTGTTATGAAATCCTAACCTATCTCTTCTGTTGACCATCCATGTGAAGCACACCATAGGAGAAAAAAAAAAACCAACAACAACCAACAACAAACCAACGGGAGTATATTACTGATTTTTATCTGTATTTTAGATATAGATTACTACTCTCCTTTTGAAATACAGCCCACATGTGAAATAAGAAACGCTGCTAACACTATATTGCTTTATTTTGGCACTGACCTTAGTGTAAAACCCCCTATACTCCATCTATAGTCATCTGCACTGTAATGTTTTCATTGCCTTTCAACATCTGATGGGCAATTGCAGAGCAGCCCTAAAACTGTGATGGGAAAATGATCTAAGCCTCATATAAAATTTCAAGTGGTGCCACTATTCTGAAGCTGTCTGATTCTTGGTCTATGCGTATTTTTTGTCTAGAAGTCACTGGGAACATTTTTACAAAGGTTTACGGGATGTGAATAAATAAAAATTGACCTGAGGGTTTAAGGATTAAAACTAACGGAAAATTATTAATAAAGTCATTTTATGGAAGAGAATTTACCTGCTCAGCACTTTTTAAAGACATTTTCATATAATGAGCCAGCTGCATGTACTTTTGAAAAGAGATAGCAGGAAAAAGTTGGAGCCTTTACAAGGAAAACTAGTATCTCACCTGGCAACTCAGAAATGTGCTTTGTCATTCTCCTAACTGTGTCAGGTAGAATCACTTACTCTGCTTGTCACTTTTTATAATACTTTGAAAGCTACTGCTGTTCACAGAGAGGATAAGGATATGAAAATATAGTTAATTATGAACCATGATTGATCAATGCTGGCACAAGGAAAAGTGCCCTACTTCTACTAGGACAGGTGGTGTAAATTTAGATAGCTAGGCTTCGAATTTCAAAATCTCAGTTTGTGATTTTAGATGCCCAGCTAAAGTACCCAGAGATGAATGCTGAAGTGTCTCATGTCTTTCACAATACTTACTCTGTTCTTCAGTAAAATCACCACTCCTTTTGACATCTTAAACCCTTCTGAGTCAATAAAAAGCTATACACCACTGTCCAGTGCTATAAATATAACAACTTTCTCTCTTCTGGAGATGTTTCTCTCCTATACAGAATTTCTAAACAGTTCCAGCCTGATTTATATTCTTTCATGATTTCTGCTAATACTTAGTGTGCTAAACTGTGGTCACAATACCTGTTTCTACTTCATGCTACATCATAGATGAAAACAAGCTGTTGTTTAAGGCAAAACAGAAATTGATTCATTTGTTTTAGTACCCAACGTGCATTATTTCTTTGGATGCTGTTTGCTGTCAATAATTGATAGCTTTCTAACAAATTGTCAGTGTCCACAGGTTGACTTTTCCTAATGGGCATCAACTAGACAGCATTGCACAGTACAAGAAGCAAAACAGCAATTCCAAGATGTAGGAATAAAATATGAGGTAGCATGCAGCTAGGCCTGTGATATACTGAATGATGGTGCTGACAGAATGTGCCATTTCTGAACCACTCTTGGGGAAAAAAACCTCCTTTTTTTCCCCTCTGCACTACCTACTGTGTTCATGGAAATATGAACTTCTCTGCAGGATAAATTACTATAAATGCAGTTTCACTACATTAATTTTTAAAATGTTTATTGTTCATATTTGAAATGAAATAGAAGTCTTAGGCTACATCTCAGCCTTGGTGTACTGGCATTCAGATATAGCATATAGCTTTTATAGCATTACTGTTGTATCTATTAATCAATGATGTATTTTTAAAAGCATTTAATACATTAATTCTTTATTTTCCATCAAGACCTTCAGTAATTTCCTGGAGTAGTAATTGTGTAAGCACCTCAGCAATAACAGTAACACTAAACAGTGATTAATACTGCATAAGAGGTCAGATTAGCTGGTATTATTTCTTCTTGTTTCTGAGTTTTTTTAATACTTTCTGATTTTCAACTTCACAATGTTTTGATTAATCTGTCTCCAATACTCTATATTTCATCCTGTGTAAAACTTTACTTTTCTTCCAAGAAGTTCAGTGAATATTAAGTAAGTATGAAATATTGTTTTCATCTATTAAATTAAGGTGCAGAGAAAAGTTTGTGCTTTTTTCTGGGTTTTGGTTTTTTTTGTTTGTTTTTTTTTAATCCTGGAAATAGGATAAATCAGCATTTTTTTAATACATGGATTTAGGATGAAAAGTCCTGAATTATTGAAGATGACCCTTCCTGACATCTCTAGATTTACCAGTGGAGCTTTCTTACCCTAGTCTTTTTATGGAGTCTGTGTTTTCTAATAACGGCAAGTATAGAAGTTGGAAGGGAACTCTGTTGTCTTATCAGAGGAACAAAGCCAGGTAGACAAAATCTCTGCAAATGCAAGCCCTCCCCTTCAATAATTAAATAGTAGGAATAGTTTGAAAACAGCTCCACAAGAAATAGGATCCCTGTGGAATTTCTACTTGCTCCTACTTTAAATTTTTGTTTAGGAAAGTTGTTTCCAGTATAAAACTGACTTCTCAGCACAAGCAGTACTGTAATTTGAAGCGAAACAATCACTGCAATGTAGGAGACATGCATACATATTTAAAACTTCCAGCCAGTGTGACGGGAAGTATATGTCAATAGGAATGGAAAATGAATGCTAACTAGCAAACATAGCAATAAAACATATGCTACAAAAGCCATAGCTGGGGTTTTTTTTTAAACAGAAAGGAATCACATCAGTTCAAAATCAATACTTATTGCTGCTGAATTCAAGTGTAGTGAACTGTACATTCTTAATCTTGAGTCTAAACGCCTCACTGTCAAAAGTATGCATGTGATGGGCACTGTGCAGCTTGGCAGGAGTTGCATTTTAACGTTTGCGAATTATTGTGCACTTAAGACAAAAGTTAAAATCTTTCTTCCTAATTACAAAAGCACTGTATGCCACGTAGAGAAGAGAATCTTACTTCTGTGTGCTGGCATGTTATTTTCACAAGCTACTCATTGCTTGCCATTATAGTGACATGGATTTAGGATTCAGTGGAGTCAAAGCAAAGTGCCACTTCAATCTGATTTTTTTTGGTCTTGTCAGCTAGGAATGTTCTTTGTTTGAAATGCATGTTAGTGTACATACGAGTATGATAGTATCAAAGCACTGCCTTTAACATTCTCATGAATTCTTTAGTGTATGTGTCTCATGACATCACTGGGAAGTACGTTTTGTTGAGGTTTTGCCCCTTAACTATTTAAAATGTATTGGTTTGATGGTTATGTTTATTTCCCCAAATTTATAGAACTAATCAAAAATGTGATATTTATTTAATTATTTAATATTCTAATACAGTTCTGTGAATACTCAGTTTCAAACATTTGTGTCCTGGTAAAGTTTCCTGTAAAATTCTCAAACAATTCTTATCTGTGAAGTAATTATTTCCATGTTTTTATGGAGAGCATACATGATGGGAGGTCTTCAGTTACTCTACACAGGTGTGGCTCTGTTGCTTTAAAAAAAGATGCTGGTTTACAGCAAGTACAGAAGTGATGTAGTGTCACACAAAATGCTTTGCACTAAGATGCCGCTGCCTTGCAGGGGACAAAGTAAAGACATCAAAATATTCCAGCGAGTATTGACAACCGACTGCATAAACTGAGTGTTCTGTCTGTGCACTATGAGTAAATCACATACTGTGTCCTGTCAGAAATTCTTTAACCTCATACGTGCTTCTACCTGCTGAACTACTCTTTGCTTTTCCTGGATAGCTGGAAGGGTTGAAGGGGGTTGGAGCTCTTTAACTCAATTCTTTTCTTCTCAGATATATCAGATATATATCTCAGATATATCTCAGATATATATATATATAGGATGTGTATACATAAATTTATACATACTTATATGTGCATACCAACTGAAACACCTATCGTTACTGCAAGGGTCCAATGTCTCTTGTTTAAAAAAATCCCAAAACATAAATCAGAGAACTTTATCATTTTATGGTTTTGGATGAAACCATATTTGCAGCAGATCATCTGCGGACTTTTAGTTCACAAACCTCCAGTTTGATTGGTTTGGTTTCTTTTCAACCTGGCATTTTTGCCAATGTGAGTGCTTCTAAGTGTGTTCTAAATTACTTGTTTGCTCATGCTTGCAAATGAGATTCTGGAAGAGAAAGGGAACCTGAAAAGCAAAAGCTAAAATAAAAAATCTTGACTCTGTTGTTTGCAGCCTGAAAACACTTTTGTTGAATGCAAGTATTCTATTTAAAAACTATTTTGCTGTATTTCACAGGTCACAGGATAATTAATGAGAAAACTTCGTAAAAAAACAAGAGCAGTTGGATTTTTTTTATTTTTATAATCTCTTTGTGGATTGTGCTTATGCTTTCAGGTGCTTTACACCTAAAAGAGCTGAAAGATCATTGTGTAAAATGTCACATGGTGAATTTGCGAGAGCAATGCAGCAGTGGCGAAATGTTGTGGACAACGTGGTAATGCAATGCATCATACCCTCAACTAGGGGTAAAATACCAGGCTCTCTTCATTAACTTGTTTGATCTTTGACACTTTGCTCTGGTGGGGACCTCAGAATTAAGCAACAGTATATTCTTTGTGATGGGGGTCTCTGGGAAAGTGATATAATTTCTTTTGATCTGCTCTTCTTTCTGTGTACTTCTACTGTAGCCTTTATTTCTGTTTCTCAAACCTTTTAGCTGGAGTATTTTTTAGAGAGTAAATAGTACTTTTCTCTCCTAAGCTAATGGCCTTGGATAGAATAGTCAGAATTATTCTCTGATCTATCATTATGCAATTCAAATACGTAGCCCAATAAAGACCTGCTGCTAATGAAACAGTCTTGTCACTCTCTTTCCATGAGATGTAGGGGTCAGCTCACTCAGGAGACTCCATCTGCTGCACACGCAAGAGCCCAGATTTCTACATCCTCTAGCATAGTCCTCTAAATAATGGTGTCTATTAGCATTTGGTCTGATCCTCTAGGCTCCCTACTGCTATTTCCTGGTACATGTCTCCAGATACTATGGAATTGTGAGCCATCACACCCCCTGCTACTGTGTGCCTCTGCACACCAGCACAGCCCGCACTCACGTCTTCACCTCATGGTATCTTTCATCCTTCAGCTTTTGTTTTGTTGCCTCTAGGCCCGTGCTTTGATCTTTTGTGATTTTTTTTCACATTTTTCACCCTAGGAACCTGGCTGTCAAATGTCCACTTCCTTCCTACTGTGTTCTCCTGGCTCCCTCCCCTCCACTTGTGCTCTGTGTCTGCAGGCAGGTGTGCAAGCCCTGCCTCTAACTCAGGTGTCCAACAGGACTGGCTCGGCTGGGCTGTGACAGTCTGGGCACAAGTGAGGGGCGCACACAGCTGAGGCCAATTTATGCTGAGGGGCAGCAAGTAGCTCTGCATTCCCTCTGCCATGGCAACCACCCTAAAGCAGGTTTCTGCACTTTGTGCTAAGCAGCCAGCAATAGTCAGTTTTTCTTATTAAATTCAGGGAAGAGGCAGTGATTGGGGTCCACAGGAGGCAGCTCAGGGTGCCTCCCCCCGGGCAGTGGCTCAAGCAGCCACTCCTGCTGTGGGTGGGTGGCATCTGAGCCGCACTGCTCCTCTGCTGCAGAAAAAACCATCACAGGAGCTGCAGCTGAACTGGCCTCCTGGGCCTCTGCCCCTTACTCCTGTCATGGACCTGATAGGTGACCTTGGCTAAATCTCTTAATCTGTTGCTTTCCCTCTCTGTGAAATCTGGGTAATGCTATCAAATTGCTTGGAAAGCTCTCTTAAGATCTAGTCAGAAGTAGACAATATAAGAGCTAGGTTTTCCTAATTCATGATAAATTTGCTTTCCTGTCAGTCACTACATGTATCTTTGGAGTTCACTTTCTTTGTTACTCTGAAGTTAATTATTTTACTGGTGTCTTGAATTTGTGTAGCTGTATCTTTGGATCTTAGTGCATGCCCAGTATCTAAATGTAAACACATGCCTACTGCCCTTACTTTTTAGAATAATCTTCCTTCAAGTATTTTTTGTCTGTCTAATGACTTCTACAAACTCTTTAGTTCCTAAAGTTGCTAATTTTCAATATAAAACTGAGCACATGAATACTCTGCATCTGCATGAATTTTAAAAGATGTCTTCATTTTTTCATCTGAACTTGCCCTACAATGTGATGAACAATCTTGTCCTGATAATTTCAAATGAACTGTTCTTGTATGTAAGTGTTACAGAGATAAATATGTAATTTTTTGGATTGGCTTCTGCTGGACAAAACCCATTAAAATTTAAGTCTTTTGCTATACTGAGATGAAACTCCTTTCATCCTGAAGATAATGACTGAAGTCACTGGGGCCAGTATTTAAACATTTGCAAAATGATGCATTTAACTTGTGTCTGTCCAGCGTTTTGTAACATAGATGATATTGTGTCAGAGTTGTTTTTTTGGGTTTTTTTGGTGGGGGATTATTTGTTTGGGGTTTTTAAAAAGACTGTTATCATCTGCAATTAGAGAAATGTGCCTAGGATTTTAATTTTTTTCCTTGAACTTTTGTAAAACTAGACACCCATCATTTTAGCGTCATACACCACCCATCATAGGCATCATTTTAGTCTAACACTAGTTTTTACTTCTCATGGAAAAACAGAGGTTTGTAGCACAACTGCTGACATCCTTAACTATAGTATGCTACTAGGAGCTGCTATAATACAGTACATATTTCTTCGTGAAAGAAATGAAAGCTGCAATAATAAAGCTTAACTTTATGGTATTGAAATTTGCTGTGTTTGTACCTCCAGGGAGAAAAACAATTAGAGAAAGACAATCTACCTAAATAGGCTGGGAAACTGAATTGCTCTGTCTATGCTTCATTACCCTCCCTCTTTCTCATCTCACACTTTCCACAAATAGCATGATTATGTTTACCTGACATCTTCATGCTTCCCTGCTGAGCAGGCTGAGGAAGCCTTGCAGCTGAGATCAGCAGTGCTTTCTATGGGGAATGACTGAGATTTTTTTTTGTTTAAAGGATGCAATGCTCGAGCTATTTCAGCATAGAACTTCAGAGTGTCCCTGGATTCTGGTAGGGAGCAGAATAAATGAAGTGCCAAAGGGCATTTTTAAAAAAAAATGACCCTTGGCTATTACAAGTACCATCTTGGCTGATGTTAATACATCCTTAATTGCCTGATAGAAAGGCATGGCCAGAGATGCTAAACATCATCTTGGTGACCTTCATAACCGATAGAAAGCCTGACAAATTTTTCATGAAGATTCCTTTGAGCAAAACAACAGTCAGCCCTAAGAGTGGCACTGAAATAAAATGCCCTTTTACGGATAAAAGCCTTAATAGAGAGAGAAAAGATCTGGGATGAGGCATGCTGTGACTGTTACCAAAGGGTTTTTCATTGACCCCCCTGAAGAACTGAATCACAAATCCTGAACAAAAAGACTGGGAAAATATACAGGTTGTCTTTATAAGGAACGGGTATTTTGTTTTTCGGACTTCTCAGGTAACAGAGAACTCAGGACTTTTCTGTTCTGAATTGCCAAGTTATAAATTTAAATAACTAAACTACAGATAAATGGACACAATTCCTCAAATTAGAAAGCAATATTATTTGCCAGAATTAATGACATTTCATTATGCATTTCCATCTACATTAATAAACTATGACTGTATTAGTCTTAGTAGCAGCATATGAGTCTCTTCTTGTAGCCTTTGGGATCTTGTTCTAGTTTTAATCTAATACTGCATGAGCTGCAGAAGAACTGAATTTGAATTCATTTGCATTTTAGTTTGAAGCACTTAACTCCTCAGTCAAAACAATATTGTGAAACAACTAGATACCTGTGTATCTCTGTGTAAATTTGAGTCCATATGATATAGGCTTTATATCACTAGCCTAAAACCCTGCCACTTCATTTGAGTTCAAAATGCTTGGAAAGATGTTGACTGGAGCAAGATTTTGGTCTTTCTGCTTTTCTCTCTTTGAGTCTTACAGTGCACATGACCTGAACTTGCTCCTCAGGTGCCAAAAGCAGCTTCTGATCTCAGAGTCCTGAATGACTAGAATTAAAGCTTTTTTCTACACTTTACAAAATGTCATCAAATTGAAAGTGTGGAATTAATAAGCACCCTGACTTTTCTGCCCTTTCACTTGTACTTTCTCTTGGTTGTTACAGTTAAATGAATAGTCAGCTGTCCTGAACTTTCCTTAAAACATGGACTATGCTAAATTGAAATCTGCAGATTTTTTGGTGTAGGGTTTTTGGGGTGTTTTTGTTTGGGTCTTGTTGATTTGTTTTGATGAGCAACAATGTAACAGAGCCCACCTTGACATTAGGGAAAAACCTAAGACAGGCTAGTTCAGATCAGAATTGTTAACCTGGATGAAAGCAGGATTGCCTTTCTGACTAGCTCCAAATTCATGCTCCATCATCTCTAAGGTAAAACCTCCTGCGAACTTACAGTGTGTTGCTAATATTACTGACCAACAACCCTGGATCTCTGAGCAGCCCTGCATTAATCATTTTGGGTGCCACTTTGCTATGAAAGGTGTGCACAGACAGGAAGATACTTCACAGTTCATGTCTCAAAGGATCCTGGGACTGATTTATTTTAGGCTAAACTCTGCAGGACCTAGGCAACAATCACAGTCTTTTTGGACCTCAGACAACAGTAGTGACAGAGTGGTTCCCACCTGCAGAAAGTCATAAGGAAATATGTCTCAACATACCTGGAAATATCAGCAAGTAGTTACAATTCATTTCATGTGCAATGACCAAAATCAGGCTGTTGGCCCCCTGTGTGCCAATAGCCTGATTTTACACTTGCTACAGAAGGGAGTGAAGGGCAGCTATGGCAATTTAATAAACTGTCACACAACTTGCTCTCATTCAGTGACAGTACCTGGAGGTCTATGCATTTTATGTTATACCGATCTAGAGTCAGATCCTTCAATTCCTAATTCGAGTAAAGGATTTCACAGAGAGCAGTATTATTGCAGTTTAAATTTTAAAACACTTGTATAACTGTAGCTTATACAAATAGTCCTTAATACATTTCTATAAACAACACAGAACAATTTAAGGGCCCAGACTATCAGCTGTGATTTGTATGTCTGTGGCTTCTCTATTCTTAGTGCTGCTATAAACAATAATAGCTGGTTACAGTTTCAAGGGGTTTTCATGCCAACACTACCTGGAACAGAGTGACTCTTTGGACTTATGCCCTGTCTCCTGTCTACAGGCCTCCTAATGCCAAGAAAGTATTGACAGGAGCCAGAATTGCCTTTCACAGATTACCTTAGGCCTTGGGAACAAGTCACTTAAACAATTTTGTTGCCCTTTCCCCTGGTTTGTTTCCTGTGCAGCTTAGGTTTGCCAGTGGGAAATGTGGACTTATATTTTTTTGTTCTCTGGTGGAGCAAATTTCTAAAGTTACCACATTTCTATCATGGGGTTCAACAGTATTTAACTTATTCAACCTTGTCATTATTCTGTTAAAAATACAGAGTGAAGAGGTCTTTTAATGTAAATGGAGTTAACTTGTGAGTGAGACTTAATGCTCAATTCTTCAGGGTGTAATCAGCTGAGGATCTAGACCTTAAGGTGGGAGGGTGAGCACTACGCAGAGGTATGACCTAGCTCTGAAACAACGACCTTTAGAACTACAAACCACATGGCCACCTTCAGGGGGTGCTTTGCTGACCCAGTTAGTCCTGGCAGAAGGCAGCACTGATGTAATTTCGCTGCTTTTAGAAACCAACCTGACACTTCTCCGTAGTGAAGTGCTCTGCCAAGTGGCTCTACCAGGTCATTCAGAAGTAGATTGAAGATGTCTGTGTTGCAGCACATTTCACAGTGCTGGGTTTACCTGGAGAGTCCTTCCCAAAGGTGTGTACTGTGAGTTAAACTAGGCATTGGCTAGATGCATTGGATGTTTACAGGTTTTTAATGGTATTAAGAAGAAATGAGCGGGTAAAAGAAAAAAA
>VYXF01005953.1:722751-741590 GCA_013397295.1 Polioptila caerulea | reverse complement strand
GGGGAGAGGGAAGAAGTACACCTTGATGACCCTGTTTTTTGATACTAATAATAGTATTAAATACGTCCATTATTAATAACCCAGTTAAAAACTGTTCTGCACTAAATATATTGAGTCAGCTTTGTGATGTGTGTCAATTTGCCTAGTTCCACTGACTAAAGGAAAAGTGCAGTGGTTTACACCTGTGTTGACTCAGCACACTTGTCCTTGTAAGTAGCCTGTGATAAAATAGACAAATAAATAAAATAAAAGCACAAATCCTGTACTCTATAGATATTGCTTAAATAATTCATTATAGCTGCAGGGATAGAAGTAAATACAAAGGAAACTGCTTGCCTTTTGAAATACTAGCTTGAGCAAAGTCTTTTATTTTTTCCTGTTTGGGGTAGCTTATATTTTCTTCCCATATACTCTTCAAGAACTTATGAAAGTACAAAACTCTTTAGGTTCTCATTCATCTAGGCAGTGAAGCTGACATCATTCCATAGATTTAAACATTGTCTGCACCTCCTAGTGCTGAAACAAGTGTGGCCATGCAGCACGTTAAACTGCAGTTCATTTATTAAGTCAGAGAATAGCTCTGTGCTCTTAAACCCCTGTCTAGCTTCTCAGGGATGGCTCTCTGTCATCAAGTTGCTCAGCTTACTTTAGTGCTGTGATGGAGCTGCACTTCAGCTGCATCACAAACGTGGTCCTTGCACCTGAGTTGTGTTGTGTGGCTCTTAAGGGCAAGGCAGACTTAATGCCAAATGGTTACTGTTTATTGGAATAGAGTGAAATAGAGAGGGATAGGAAAAGGGTAAGAAAATTACCAGGCTATGCTTATGTGCATGCCATTTTCAGAAACAAATGGCTTAGCTAAATAGAAACCTGTCGTCTGCATGGTGCTGCTAGGTGGGAAAAGCCACCCCTTGAGAAAACAAACCGTTCGTTTTTGTCCTTGTAAAAACAGTGGAAAATATTTGAAAGATTTAGATATATCCAGAATAGTAACGAGTAAGAAGTCTAAACTGGTGTCATGTATGTATAAAAGCATAAAAAGAGGGTAAAATGGTATGGTTCAAGAGCTGCCATATTGGTTCAAGAGCAGCAGTCTCTGCTCTAAACTGTCTGTGCTCTGCCTGGTGTCCAAGGGGAGCAGAAGCCAAGCAGCCAGGGCGCTGAGCTGAGCTTAGCTGAGGATAGCAAAGCTGTTGAGCCTTAGCTCAAGCCTGCTAACATCATCACACAGCCCTTGAGTTTGGGCTGCATCGTCCTGACCGAGAGGGGTGTGGGCAGAGCTGCTCTCCCCTGTAGCTGCCTGCAGCACCCTTTGTTGCTGTAGGCCGATGTTGTCTGCCATCAGATAAGCTGTGCCAGCAAAATGCTGGGGCATTTTCCTATGTAAAAGTGGTTTCAACACAGTGAGATAAAAGTCCTTAAACTCAGAAAACTATTAGGCCCCTGAATCGGAGCTGATGAGTCTGATAGGAAAGCATTCCAAGCTCTGTGTTTTTTTTTGTCTCCCTCTTTTTCTCCCTTTACTGTTGTAAAGGCAGTACACTCGAATAACAGATGTGAAATCTCACCCATGTTTAAATAAAAGAAAAAGTATCTACTGACTTAACTTTGTCTGGGATTTACCTGAGGATATTTATTACCATTTTCCATATTTCCATTTATAAGATCTGCTATAAAAGAACAGCACTATGCTGCCCAACACGGTCACAGTAGCTGTCTCTTTTTCCAACCCCAAATACATGTTACATGTAAATAATTACAGAAAATTTGCATCTTGTTCTAGGATATCTGTCCTTTCCTCCTCTGGTAGTGTTGCTGCCAGCATCTTTTTTCATTTTTGTTTCTCTGACTTGCTGTCTAATAGGATTACAAAAAGCAGCTGGGAAAGTACCCCCACTTATCTGTCCCAGTAGCCATTGGAGGAATGAAGACATGGATGTAGGAAATTGTAACAAATGGTTTCATCGGTAACATGGTTTCATTTTAATGTGTTGCAATATCTGCAACATGGAAGACATTTTCTTCCTGCCTGTGATGCCTTCTGGCGGCTGACCTGGAGACTAGAGACTAGACAGAGCAAAAGGATAAAGTAGATATTTATTAAAGGCCTCAATGGGTNACATTTTCTTCCTGCCTGTGATGCCTTCTGGCGGCTGACCTGGAACAGAGACTAGACCAAGCAAAAGGATAAAGAAGATATTTATTAAAAGACCTCAATGGGTACACCTGGGCAGCACAAGAGTCCAGCTGGACCACACCAAGATGCCCCAAAATGGTCACAAAATGGACCATCTTTTATAAGTTCTGGTCCATTAGGATATTAGAATCAATTAATTATATCAATTAATTAATTATAGCTTCAGGTTATGAAACTCCATCCTCCTGGTTTTTTCTTCTCACTTCACCACTGTCTTCATCCTTGGGCCTGAGAGTTGTCCTTGGTATCGAGCTGGAGAAGGAATTGTTTTGTCTGTCTACTCTGTGAAGAGAACTCAATAGCACTTAATACGAAACCTAAAGCTACCCACTAAAACAGCACAGGATCTAAAAAATATAAAAGCTAAAACCTAAGGCATCACCAGGTGGCAATGATATTTCCATGTGCATAACATTCAGTGGAAGCTTTCTAGTCCTCAGAAAGGGAAGGCAAAGGCATGGCAAGACAGCAAAGACGAACAGATGGCTCAAGGATAAGTGCTGTGAGGGAAGTCTGAGGATGTCTGAGCATTGGCATTCATGGAACAGGAGTTCCTTGGGACTGATGGACTCTACTGGGCTAGTACTTTTCTAGGAGTGAGCCAGGCATGGCTGGTGAACAGAAATAAGCAGAGGTGGCAAAATAAACATATAACAAAGGGTGAAAGATACTGGAGAGTAGAAAGATGGTCAGGGGGAAGGCAGTAGTTCTTGTGTATCATGATGAGGTAGATGCAGTGAAGGAAAATTAAGAGCTGTTTCTTTACTGAGTTTCAAAACCAACTGAAATGTTTTTGTAATGATGCAAGACAAATGGGCAAAAAGGTGGAAGAAAGAGGTATGCTGGTTGAAAATGTGAAATTGAGTGTCACAGGATAGCAGAAATATGGGTTCACAGTACATGTACTGTGGAGACATTATATAAAGGCAAGAGAAATATAAAGGTAGAGATCCTGGTGTGTGTTAATACAGGAATAGTTTGTCAGCAATACCACCCATCTGGGTCAAAATCACTTGCAGCAAGAAGTAGATGAGAGCATTACAGAAGTTTGACTCTAACAATTATAGAGACAAAAATGATGTAGGTGACAAAGACAAATCAACTAAATTTAGCATGACTTTGAGAAGAGTTGATATTTCCTGGAGCCTATAAAGTCTGTTGCAAGCAAGGAGGCTCTAGTTTTTGATACAACCTAGAGAGATACTAAATGAAAACAGCTAACAAAAAGCATATAATGGAAAAAAAATCTATGGTTTTTTTGAAGAGCACATATCAAATGAGATCTGCTCTAGGTCTAACTTGTTGAGGAAACTAAAGCAGGCAGTGAAAGACACCTGTGTGAAAAAGAGGGGGTAATGACTAGAGGTAAAAGTTTGATAGGACTCTAAGTGAACCAGTTGCCTTGGAAATCTGTGAGAATGATTAATGGGAAAGTTGTAGCACATGAATGCAGGGATGGATTAGGAAATTAGCACTACTAAATCAAAAGCAAAGCTGCAGAAGTTGACACCACCCAGTTCATGGGAAACCTACACAATCTTCATTCTAGAACTAGGATAGAAGGACATAAAATCACAAAAAAACCATTCCCTTTCTTCCAGCCTTCCTTTTTGGATTTAGTTCTATGCAGTGTTTTGCTACATGGGCTTTCAATGCATTTTTCTTTCACCAGTTGATCTCTTTAACTGAAAAGGAGCAAAGCCTGTGGGTTGTGTAAAATGGCTTTTATTTAACAACTCCTGGATTATACTTCTAGAGAACCAGTATGGAAAATAACCAACATTCTTGAAATCTTCCTTGAAACTTATATCTGATTTCAAAGCATCATCTAACAGTAGAGTTCGTAGACTTTAAGAGAAAGCTTTTAAACACAATGCCTGTTTCAACATCATTTTGTCTTTAGAGATATAATTTCAGACTAAATTCAGAGTTATGCAGCTTTTTTATATATCCCTTCTCATTCTCAGACATATCTTGATCAATGTAAGCAAGCCTGACTCAGCTTTAATCTCTGGTCTTTCCTTTCCCTGAACACAGTTATGATACACTGTGATTCACTGTTCTTGAGCTACTACAGTCATACCCGTGGCAAAACATTTCCTAACCAAGAGTATCCCTTTCTCAGAGTTAACGTGACCACCCCTAGGCCAACAGAGTGGCAGAAGTGCTTTTTTGAGAGTCACTCGTTTGGACTGAAATTTATTCTTTCCTAAAAGGCAAGTTCAAGCCTCTGGGCTTGTGTAACCTATTTGCAATGTGTTGGGTTTGGGCTGACCCTCTGGAATATTTCCCGCTCTATCTTTCAAGCTGTGGCTATACATTTTCTTTTCCTTCATATGCACTGCATGTCTCCCACACATTTCCTGGTACTGGTTACAGTTACTGGAATATGGAATGTGATCATGTCCTGCTTCCAGCCAGGACAGGGTTAATTTTTGCAGTAGCCAGAAGGGCCATGGCTAGGACACAGAGCTTATTCTGCACCTCTCTCAGTGTTGCCAGGCGGTAGTGGGGAGCAGGAGTCCCTTCCAGTCACATAACAGGGTAGTGCCAGCTCCACGATGAGCAATTGCACGTGGATTGTTTGCCCCTCTTGTACCCTTTGTTATCGATACTGCAGCTGCTACTGTTCCTTTTATTGTTCCATTGCTGTTTGCAGTAAATCGTTCTTATCTCAAGCCATGATCTTTACCTTTTGTGCAGGGGAGGGGAGTGGGGGAGTCAGGGGGTGGCGTGAGAAGTGAGTTTTTTGGCGGGAGCACTAAATTGAGGAATGCCATTCCTAAATCACAACACAATGTTGCAGCCCTTTATGCATAGGGGATCTTCTCTGTCATTGGGGATGGGACAACATTTGATATTTCTGATGGACGAAAGTGTATTTGGCACAAAAAAGACCTCTGAGACAATATCTGTAGATATTGGTCTACAAAACAGAGTTTTTGACTTTATCCATGCTGATAAGGTCATGGAGTAAGCTAGGTTGGTGTCACTTATGGCAACGCTTATGTGTTTCTGGATTTACTTAAGAAAACATTTACTTGCACTCCATCAGCTTCCTCATGTTCAGGTGCATTCTTGTAAATGTTTGTCAAAACCTTTTTGCTTTGTGGTTGAAGGATTTGAAGTTACACAGCAGTTTGTGCAATTTAGGGTGTGGTTTTCCTAGAGAGCTGCATAAAAGCTCATTAGCTGTTTAAGTCACTTAACCAGAGGGTGTATGGTACTTAAAAAAAAAAATACTAAGATATGTTTGGCTAAAATGTTGTCAGGCTCTTTTGCTGCCTCTACCTCTTCTAGACATCAGTACGTAAGCATGTGCCCACATTCTTGGGTATGAGGGAGAGAGGGAGGAAGATAAAGATACTTCCTTTGTATTTTGGCTGAAATCCAGTGTTTTATCCCCAAGAAATGTAGACCAGGAAAAAAAACCCAGAATCTTTTTCAACAGCTAAAAGGCAAAATGGGAGATGTTATTTTCATTTTTTTAATCTGAAAATAAGTCTCCTGGACCCTACAGACAGTGCATTTCCACACATTTATCCCCATCTCTCACTGATCTTTTTTCAGAATTGTGTTTTGTAGAAATGATGTGGAAATGCCCGAGAGCTCTGCTGGGTCAGGAGCTGCCACAGCTATGGAGGGAGGGAATCAAGTAGGCAAATTTATGACAGTTTGACATTTCAGATAATAGAGGTCAGTCCTTCAAGTCGCAGTCCCCCTGAGATGAGTAGGTTTCTGCCGGTGGATGTGGGAAGAGCTGGTACCGTTAAATTGTCCCTTTGCTGCAAGTGAAGCATGTGTTGATAGGCTGGAAGAAAAGAATTCCTTTCATTATTGCGAGGCAAATTCTGCTCTCTTTCTGATGTGGATGAATGATCCCATTCATTTCAGTTGTTGTACCTGCTGCTGGAAGAGGAACAGGATTTGAATTCCTAGAATAAGGCGTAATGTTGTGAATGAACTGGAATGAGACGTATTCATGCATGGATGTGCCAGGCTTCCCCTTCTTGCACTCTCACAGCTAAGATCTTGACGGACTCCTTGCTGTGAATACTGTTTGTGACATCTGAGACCAAATAAATTTAGTCCCCTTATTAACTGGCTTTGTGCACTTTTTCAGATGAAGATTCGACACTGCTCAGTCTTTAGAAGTCCCGATGAGCCCCGTCCCCGCTAAGTTGTTGCGTTTCTCTGCCTCAGGCACTTTCACTGGTGGTTGCAGGAGCTAATGGGATGCAGTGTGATAACAGTATTGGTGTGAGGTTTAGAGTGTAATATTTGCTAAGTGTTTTGAAACTGGGACTTGGGAGTTGCTCTGGAAGAGCAAATAAATTAGTATTTGAGTAGTCATTTTCATTAAATGTTATGAGAACCTTCTTATAATTGTATGATAATATCAAATTTAATAAACTATATTGGCCTTTTTTTCAGAACTGGGGGATAAAGGCCCCAAATAAACAAACTAATGACAGTTCTCAAATTAGAAATATGGCTTTATTTGTTTGGGTTTATGTAATTAAAAGTAGATTTTTTTTTTAATTTCAGTTTGTTCTTGGAACTTCTTCCACTAAAAATATTCTAATTAAAATGTCAACAGCTACTCAACTTACTGCTGTTCAAGTGTGAACTGCTATATTTCTTAAAAATCTATTTTTGAATTAGCAGTGGAGAAAATAAAAGTCTAATTTCTGTAGAAAAAGAGGTGAAAATTAACTCTATTTTCATTTGACCTTGATACCTGGACTGGAATCTTTGTTCCACAGGGAGTTAAGAAACAACATAAAAGCTTGATTGTGATGTAACACAGCAGTATCTTGCTATAAAGAAGCAAGAAATTAAAGGGGCAAAAAATGTGATTTACGTTAAGCTGAACTGTAGCATCAGCTACAATAGCTCCTCCTGCAAAAATATGGAATTAGTGAGTTCCATGGTCTTCAAATTTCTGTAGATGGTAATCATTAAATTTAAACGCGTCAGGATTGAATATAGAGGAAATTATCAACCCCTTTTCCAAAAGGGGAAAACAAAACATTTCATAAATCTGGTAAGCTTTTCTTTCTAAAAATGAAACTTCCATGAAAAACTTCTGTTTAATGTGCCACTTTCCTTGATTCCTTATGAGAAGCAGTCTTCTGCTTAGTTAGATTCTACACCTTGGAGCCAAGAATGTGCCTGCAGTAGCTAAAATATGTGCCTGCAGTAGCTAAAATATGTGCCTGCAAGATAAAAGTGAGAGACTCTTGCCTAATTTCTTCTGGAAAATATGGGAAAATAAAAAGAGTGTATGTGAGGTAAATACACAATAGTTGCATTGCATATATGTTTATATACTGAATGTAGCTGTGCAATACCTCCTTCATGAAAGATAAATGAAAGTCTCTGAACATGTTCGCAAATGTGGTGACTCAAGGAAAAGGATACTGAATTTTCTTTCCAGCTTGGAAATCCAGGACTATGAAACTTCAAGGTCAAATAGCCCAACCACAATTCTCAAGTTATCTGAGTCTTTAGACACCCTGTGTCAGGGCAAAATTGACTCTTAGCATAAATGTGGGCTTCTCTCCAGCCTGGGAGGAAATGTATGGAGTTACTCTCCCCAGTATGGAGTTGAACCCCCAGTTCACACATGTATTTTTATTTTGTAGAAGATTAGTTTGCTACATTACAACCTACTTATGTGCACACCTTTCATTTTTTGTGTTCTCCTCTTGGCCTTGACCAAAAAAAAAAAGGAGAAAAGAATTATGATGTTCTGGTGATGAAATGGAAGAGCTAGGGAAAGGAAAGCATTCATTCCAAGAATGAAATCAAGAATCTTTCAAGAATCATTTCCCTGCCACCCTCGAATGCTAGCATCCCAAGTGTGAGTCCTTGCACAGCAACTGTGTCACATCCAGCCCTCACAGCCAGGCTGACTCCTGGAGAATGCAGTTCCTGGGAACAATGAACACCAGGAACCATACCTATGTCAGTGTTTCATTCAGCATTTGGTTGGATCATCATTGTTTTCAGGGAAAATTAAAATTTTCAGTTCTTGGCATTTTCTAGAAAGGATGGGGTGAGGGTGGCAGGAGTAAAGCCAGGAATTAGGGAAATTGGAGTTCTTCTATTTTGTAAACATCTCCAGAGAATATCCTAATGCTGCCTTAATGGCTACACGTCAGGAATTTCCTGTGGGGGACTTAAGTAAAATTATAGACTCTTCAAAACTCAGAAAGTGCTGAAAAATTGTCAAATTAGGATAAGAAAGAGCAAAGCTTAGAGGAACTTAGTGCTTCTTAGGGAGGGCTGTGTGATTCCAAAGCAATGCTACAAAAGTCCCTTTAGTTAGCTGCTATCTATGGGTTTCTAATGTTTGTCAGTCTGTCAAACATTTCTTGTCTTTTAACTACTTCAATGTAGTGTTGAGGTTTGTTTTTCTTACTGTGCCTTCATAGCAATTATTTGTTGAAAATGTTCTTTACTATAAATATTGTTCCTGTAGCTTTACTGTTTTTGAAGGCGTTTGTGATGGACAATCAGGATCCCAGTGATGGACTCTTTTTTGCAGTTTTGAGAGATTTTTTTCCTTGTTGCTTATCTCTGCTTGATCTTCTCTGTATTAATAACCATACTTGTTAAAAGCTTATTAGCAGAACACTGTCATATATTACGTTATATATATATATATATTACATTATGTTATATATACAGCCACAATTTTGCTTTATTGCATTGATAGTCTTTCCATGAGCTTTTGGTTTTTAAAGTGGGACGTGCAAGATATTCTATGTGTGCTTACTCTGAAAAAAAGACTTCAAAGAGAAGAAAGAAAAAACTACATATATTTGCTTTCATTTGTTACAGTGGAACTACAAACAAAAAAGTGAAAAAGTGTAATTTTGCATAAGAATATTGATCATATAAATCTCACAGAAACATTGATGTATCACCTGTGTGTTTGCACAGAAGGGAATTACATTTATCTGACATACATTTCTTTTGCTCAAAAAATCCAGCAATGCTGTCAAAAGGTCAAAAGTTTAAAATTCAGGCCTTATCCACAGCTCAGCTGAGTTTTCTTATTGGCCATAGTGCTGGCCAGATGAGGCTCAGTCAGGCCTTATTTTTATTGTGATTAATTTCTACCTTTTTCAGCCAAAAAGAGGGAAAGTAAATTGTTTTTATAAATAAATGTTACCTTGTTGATTTGAATCTGTAAACTCTTTCTGCAGGAAATTGATATTCTAGAAATCTGTATAATTAATCTGGGGAACTGGAGATGAGAGCTATGCTGTAGTTCAAAACTTCAGACTCTGATGCCCTATTATGCAGCATCAAAGGCTGGTGAACAGCATCTTCTGTCCTGTGATAATACTGATTACACTGGCAAAATCCTTTATTCCTTAAGTATTTTTATTTATTTTCTTTAACCCAAGCCCAAATTTTCACTTTGTATTTGTTGCGATTAGGTTTTTCCAGAAAATGGTACATCTTCTAGCTATCCTGCCATCCCTTTGTTTGGTATTTGGGTTCAGTACACACAAACCATATCCATTTGAGCAAATACTGCAGCCTGTATGAGCAGACTTGTATAGCAGAAAGGTCCACAATGTCCACATTTCAAGGGATTTACCTTGCACTGCTTCCAGCCTCAGACCCACTGTTCCCTTTAGAGACTGGAGCACATCATGTGAAGCCCTGGGGCGGTTACTCTAGTTTAGTGTGAAGCAGAATAAATCCAGTTTGTGCTGGGGCCATCCTGTGATATGAACTGGGGCAGGGACAGTTTGGTAGCAGGAGTTGTGGGGTGTAAAGGTTTTCAGTGAGACAGCAAATGTATAGGTACTTCAGCACCATCTCCTCAGTGTACTCAGCTTCCCATAAGGCCAGATTATACCTAAATATGTAAATATTGAGATATATTTATGGTATTAATTAGCAAAGGCCTTCTACTCAAATAAACAGAATTATTTACATTAACTGACAATCAGCTTGTTAACTTCAAAATATTATGCTATGCATAATATTTGTTGTGGTTTCCTTCTTTGGAAGCAATCATAAAAGGAAGATCCCTTATTCAGAGTTGTATTTTGGCATGGATTGCACTGTTCACTTCAACAAAGTAGTAATTCATCAAACTGACTGGAAACAACAGGTTTCAGAGCACCTTAAAGTGTGGATAATGACAGGTTGTATCTTAGATATGTCGTTCTGACTTCTAGCGTGTGTGAGAAATCCTGAGATTCTCATGTGAAGTTCCTGAAAAAAATCTTGCTTCAGTGAAACTTGGCTATTAGAGTATGCAAAAAGATACAATTAAGTTAAAAATATAATAGCAGCTGTTTAATTTAGCCACCTGAAATCTTGAGAATAACCCATTTCCTATCCTCTGGCCAGGGTACTAAATGAGGCATGCTCAGTAATTACCGAATTATCCTTTTCAGCAGGGGAAAAGCAACATGGGTGCTAGTCTTTTGTTATTTTACATTCACCCCCATTAGTGTTGCTGTACCTAATAGGCTGATAAATGGGGTATTGCAACTGTCAGTGGCTAAATGGCACTTAATATTCCATTTTGAAGTTCAGGAAATCAGTAGTAGGAGGAGAGGCTTCTGATGGCCATTTGCTCAGTGGCACAGACTTATAATCAAGTAAATTGATGTTGAAGGTTCAATTACGTGGATCTTACCACAAAATGGAGCTGTAAAATTGTACAGTTGATGTGACAGACTTTGACAATATAAACCCTCACCTTATTAAGATTGCTCCCAAAAACAGTACTAAAAATTAGAAGTAGACCTAATTCCTGCAACATTATTTCAGTATAGGTAATGAAAAGAAGAGAGTTTGGAGTAGAGTACAGCACTTTATTGCAAAATATAGCAGACCACTGAAGAAATTTTAGGTGACAATCCCTGTTTTGAGGAGCTCAAAGGCTGTTAGCAGGCACCTTTGCTCAGGAGTGGGCAGGCACAACATCTTGAAATAGCCACACCAATGGCTTCTGTGGACTGCTCTTAGACAGCGAATCCACTGTTGTTAAAGACAATACACATTCAATAAATGTAACTCAGCAATTGTTATCCCTAGGTAGAATTATCACATTGAAGCAGTCTAGATAACATATTGGACGCAAGAAACAGCAAGGCCGGCAAATTTTGCGGTTTGACCTGAAGAAAAAGCCACTCTTAAGAAAAGGAATTCAGATCCAGGCAAGGAGAGCTTGCACAGCTGGATCTGGATGAGAGTCTGGGTTTTCAACAGTCCCATTTTTCGGAATTGTTTGTATTTGGACAGCTGTTTCTGACCTTTTCTGATTCTCCCACATAGGAACATACTGTCCAGTGATTCATGAGGAAACGGTGCTGTAGTGAGCAGCTTAACAGGAGGCAGAGAGTGATCAGTGTAGTGTACAGACTGAGATTTTCAAGGCTGAGAGAAACAGCTTGGCCTCTGCTGAGTTGCTGAAGTCCTTCTCTTGGGCTGTGACCCCTTTTCTGGCCCAAATATCCTTGCAGGTTTAGGTGGATTCTGGGTCTCCATGCCCTCCTTGCCACTGGACCTCTCTCAAGGTCTGAATTTCTCAAGTGTTTTGAGAGTTGCCTTCTCTGCAGCCTCTACCATCTGGAATAGCTTCACTGTGGCTCTCTGCCTCATTGACTCTCTTCTTCATTTCAAATCTCAGTTGACCATTTATCTTTTCTACCTTGCCAATTTCTTTTAATTTCCCTGTCCATCTGCTTCATCTATTTAACTCGGTGAAAGCTTTTAGATTACATTTTTTATAGTGGATGCATGAGGAAATGGTACTGTATTATATATGAACAATTTCCCCAGCTTCAGCAAGCATGCTGGTAGCATCCCCTGCAAAATCCTACATCTCCCCTATGCGCTCAGTGTTATACTTCACAAAGTTAGAGGGGGATGTTGAGCTTGAGCTGACAGCCAAAAAAAAATATACCTGCTTTCCTAGGGCTGCAGCAAGTAGAGCAGATGGTATTTTCCTCCACTTCACATCACTCTCTGTCCTTTCCTTCCTCATGCCCCATTGTTCATTTTTCACACTTCTCTGTTGGTTTGGTTTGGATTCAACACCTGCTGAAGTCGATGGAGAATCTCCCACTGACTTTATTTGGCTTTGCCTCATGCTCCCTGCCATCTCCCCTCCCTTCAGCTATGCCTGGACTCAAATTCCGGCTCTGACCTCTCAACAGTTCCGATCCTGTCTGTGCATCATCTCCCTTCTTACTTCCTGCACTTTGCCAAGAGCCTTCATAGAGCAGGAATGGGGGAAAGCTGGGTGGAACAGATACTGCTTGGGTCAGTAGCTCAAAAGAAGACCTGTGAAAAAATTTTGGTTTGGATTACTCTGAAACAACATTTTGCCTAGTTTTTCCCTCACTTAGCCAGAAAAGAAAACTGGAACATAATTTTGCATTAAATATTATGGGAATGAAAGTTAAATGTTTTGTTTCACTTGGGTTTTAGCTTTTAATTAAAAACAAAAATCATGTAGAAACAGAAGTTAAGCCTCTCTCTTTTGGAAATATAGTCAAATATTTTATCTTCCAGGAAATAATGTAGGGAGTTTTCTATAAATATTTTTTTTTTTCCAGATCATTGGTGGTGTTAATAACCCCAAAACATATTTTTCTTTTGTGGTGAATTAATTACTCAGTTATTTGATGCTATTTCCTCTCATGGTTTTTCTCTGTATTCCAAAACACTAGCTACCCCCTTTCTCACTGAGATCCTTCAAAATCATCCATTTCTTTTGTAGATGTGAAAATCAAAAAGAAAAAAAAGACGGGGTTGCTGTTGCTCTACCATTTAATTTTGTTTTATTTTTGGACAGTGTGTTTATTTCCTTGACATTTCAATCTAGTACAAGACTGGAATAATTGTTACTGCATTCTCCAAATAAAGCTGCCTGCACCCCATTGCACTTGTGACCTCCTGTGGAGCATCCCATGAATTTCACTAACTTTTCTGTGATATTCTCCCATAACAAGAAAGCCAAATTCTGTGCTCTTTTTCTGAGTGCTCCATTTCCAAGGACACAGCAATTACTCCAATGAAGTAAAATGAAAATTTCCATCAACTTCCTGTAGTCACAATGGCTCCTTGTACATCGAACAACCTCCGTCAAGTACTCAAGTCACTCCAGGAACAAAAAAAAAAATTCTTGCAGTAATATTGTGGTTGTCATAAGCAGTGCCTCAAAAGCAGCTCTAGACCTGGGAAATGGTGTGAGTTTTAATTGACATCCTGAGGAGTTGTGAGAATTCTCGGCAACTTGCAGGATTTAGCCCTAATAGTATTTACAGTAATTAAGCACACTAATTAAATAACAAAACAACTAATAACAAATTGACTCAATGCCAAATAAAGGAGTCAAATAAATGCTTAATTAAAGATGCTAATAAAATCCCCTTCAGCCTTTACAGTCCACTCCCTAGGGCGAAAGATGACTTTCTACCTCAGAAATCTTTATAGCCCTTTACAACACCAGTCTCTAGGGTTACTGCCTTTTTTAACCTCTGGATTAAATGCTTGTTAGCTAAGTACTGCATAAACCCATTTAAAAACTATCAAAATGATTAAGTTGGATCCAGAACACTCTGTGTCTTCCAGATATGATACACCACGATATTCCCATCTGCATGGATGTTTCCTTTCACTAGAGTATGCAAGGTTGTGTCTAACTGAGCACCTGGGCAGCAGGACAAATGCCTGACCATCAGAGCCCTTAGGCCAATGGCACAAACCCCTGCTTAAATTGAGACTGACTGCCTTGACGAGCCAAAGTCAAAATGAGAAAGAGCACAGCCATAATGCAGCCCAGCTTAAGCAGAGCAAGACAGCTGTTTTCTAATTCATTATTGATCCTGTTGAGCTCCCTTATTTATCACCAAAGTAAAGCCTAGTCATAAAAATATATTTTAAAAAATAAATATGTTGAATAGAGCTGCCGTAAAAAAATGGCTATTAAGCAGCACTCAGAGAGCAGAAAGTTCTTTAAGTTAGTATTCAATATTTCTTTCATGTGCCAGGAATCTATGTCACCCTGGCAGAGAGCCTCATTAGATATTTCTCTCCTTATCTGAACTTACAGCTTTTTACATTTTGTGTCAATAATGATTAAACAAATGCTTATGAAAGTAGAAAATGAAGAGCCATTTCTCAGCCTCTCCTAGAAGGTTTGCAGAAGAACTTCTGAGCAGACAGATCACCCGGTACCCAAAGCATAGTGCACAGCAGCCCTTTCCACTTTTCTCTGTAATGTTGTTTGTGATGGGATTGTTGTCTTTGGCGTTGCCAGCAGTTAGTCAGTCTCCGAGTTCTCCTTTCTCCCTCTGATGTCTTACACCATTTCACGCTATCTCATCTAACAAGGCAGGGTGATTTCAGATAACGCTGCATGTGCTTAACTTCAGAAGGAGCTCTGAGCCCAGCTTGGGTCTCTTATCAGCGCTGGTACTATCCAGCTCTGAATCTGGTGCAGATGGAAGTAAATGGGATGTCAGTGAGAAGGAAGGAATTCCTTATGCTTGTATTAACTTCCTTAATCTCTGTGCTATTTGCTTATACAAGAAAGCAGGTTGTGCAGCATATGAGGAAATTATTACACTGATCTGAGTCATATAATTTGGATTCTGTTGGAAATATTAACATGTATCCTATATGCCACATTTAGTTGTGAGGGAGGGTGAAGAGTGGAAATTGAGAAAGAGCTAATTCACATGCAGGTGCTGCTTGCAGTGTGCTAAATTACCTGTTGGATACCTGAGTACTTGCAAATATTGCAAATAACTTGCATTTATCGCTCTGGAAACCCAAAAGGAAATGCTTACATAGCTAGCAAGTTAAGAAGTATGAAAACAAATGAACATAAAAGAGGCTTAAGAAAAAAAGTGCCAAAACAAAACACAAAACCCTGAAGTGTGAATAGAATAGAATTAGAATTAACAGCCTTAACTGAAACAGACTTGCTCTAACCACTGATCTTTCTACACTGCATCACTCTACATCTCCCAATTATGTCCACATGCTGCTTTCCATCAAGAAGAAAGAAAAAATCCAATCCTCCAGGCAACAATATTTGAAATAATTCACCCACATCCTGTAATAGTGGTGTACTAGTGTCAAATTACTGTTATGCTAAGTCACATTCTGACCCATCAAAGTTCTATTTCCTCATCCTTGTTTGTTTCTGGCCTTTAAAATATCTGCTCTTTGTTTCTATCTTCGGTAACTTTAATTGGCTCCTATTTTGTGTCATACTGGCATTTGTGTTTCCCACTGTTATCCTTCAGCACTTACTACAGGGTTTGGATTGGGTTTTTTAGTCACCATATTGTCTGTATTTTTCAGACTTTATGAAGGGCCCAAAATCTTCTCCAGTAATTTTTGAACACTTAGCAACTTTTCATAGAAAATATGCTACTTTTGTCTGCGGTCTTTCATTGTTTATATCCTCAGACCATTGTTACTACAGCAGTAGGACTGTAAAGCATTTTAAAACCCTGTTGTTATTGTTAAAGACACCATGAAAGACTGAGAACAAAAATAGAGCTCTGAGTCATGGTTTGTATCTGCTAAAAATATATTTAACTTCATTTCTCTCAAAGTTTGTAAAGTAAAAGAACAACAGCAGCAGACCTCTGCCAGAAATTTGTTTTGCCAGAAAAGAAACATGGGGATCATTGAAAAGCTCAGACACAAGGGATTCTTCTGGAGTGCTGTGTCTCTGTCTGTAGTTTTGTGCTTGGTTGTTTAAGATACAATTCTGCAGAATGAAATGGGGAGTTCAAAGCCAAAAAGAGACAAAACTGATGAAAACAGAGCATCTCCTAATATTTGTCTGTGTGTCTCTCTCTGTCCTTTGTTATTGCTGTTGATGACAATGGTAATGTCTGTTGAGGTACAGGCAGCTTCGTTCACACCCCTGGAGCGAAAGGGTCTTCATTTCATTACACAGCCTCGGGAGAAGCTGAAATACAATGCCAAATCCTGAGTCTTTGAGCAATTATCTGAATTGTTCTCAATATCATGCAGTATTTCCATGGCTAACTTGAAGAACTGTTCTGTTATCACTCCAGGAAGTAGCCTAGAAGGGAAATGCTACTCTGTAATACACAAGATGCTGTCTGGCATAGCTGTACTGAGATGAAGAAGAGAAAAAAAAAAATCACCGTACAGTTCAACAGTGCTTTAAAGAAGAAAAATGATTTCAATCTGAGCAAAATGTCATGGTTGTTCCCAGAAGTGTCACAACACAGGAGCATGGAAGTACAAGATAAAGCTCTGCTGAAAATTGTTATGTCTCTTGATAGCTTTAGTCAGCTGTGGCAGGGAAAACAAAGGCATTTCTTGCTGTGTTGTAGAAATGTATAGTGGGCAGTAATAAAGGAATAAATCTAAGAAGTCACAGTGACATAACAATGCAATGCAAATTTCATTGGTTTCAGCAAGAGCATAACAAATTCTTTGTATCCTATAATAATTTCAGTTATTCTTTTAATGGCAGTAAGTCAAGAGTCTTCTGTTGAAGAATAAGTTGTAGTAGTTTGAACGGTGGAAAATTTATCATCACTGCATAAGAATATGAAGTTTCATCAATAAAAGAAGAAAAAAGAAGTTCTTCACTTTCAAAAATATTTGAATTAATGGCATAGAATAGCTAAATATTTCACAGGAAAAAGGAGAAATAAGAGGTTGAGAAGGACATATTCAACAAATGCAGGTATGCAGCCATTATTTTCATAACAGAATCAATTTTGATTTCTGAAATTCAGAACATCTGGAAAACATTACTTTAAACAGAGGAGATACAGATTAGTACTAATAATCTAAATTGAATACATCCACAAAGAAAATGGTTAAAATGCCCTGAGCAAAGGCAGGGGAACTTTGCCAGGAGACTTTACCTAGTCTGATTTCTCAAGAAGGTATCATGGAGTTGTTCTGTTTAATGCTGGTGTGTAAGTTGGTACTTTTTTAGAACTTATGTTAGGGCTTTGCAAGGTCTGGTAGTATGAGAAGTTTGCTGGAGACAGAGTCCAAAAGATATCAGTACAGGGAAGAAATGTAGTATTTTTCAGGAATAACCAGGTGACCTAGTATAATCATAAAAGTCAAGGTTAAAAAGTCAGTAAGGTATCAGCAGAATTTATCATAGGCACTCCTTTGTCAGAAGTTAATAAGGAGGAGAAGGATGTACATCTTGTAGTTGCTCAAAGAGAAATTAGGAGCTTTTCCTACTATGATGCCATTAAAAGGGCAAAATCAATTCTAAAATACTTTAGACGAGCCATTTCCATAACAGCTAGTGATGCCAGGCAATATCTCACTGGTTCATCTGGACCACTGTGTGTGTCATTCTGTGCACCTGCATATTGAAAACAAAAATAATTTAATCTCAATTAAAGGAGATCAGAATAATGAATAAAAAGAATGTAATATTTTTGTGTGAATTAATTAAGAAACAGTACTAAAGGACATTTAAAGTTAGAAAGAAGAGGTCACAAGGAAAATATGTATAAATTATTGTAATTGAATAAAAATATGAAGTTTAAAAATTATAAAATTTGAGTTCCAGATTATCTCCCTATCAAAAGATAATGGGTTGGAATCAGCAGCAAGTGCTTGGCCTAGATGGAAATTGTGGGTTCATCTGTTGTAATATTTTAGTTGGAAGCAGAAATGTTCTTTTTTGGAGTGGCTTCTGCAGCATCCCTGTGGCTGTGCCTTGTCTCAGTCGAGCAGTCTCACTCTGCATTGTTTCCTTTCAGCTGAAGCTGAACTGGAAGTTGCGGTCTGGAACTGTGTTTGGTGCTACATCTGCTGATGGCTTCTCAGCTGGCAGAACCAGGCTAGAGCTGCTAGGAAGTAAAAGCCTGGGAAGTGCATATGCTACGGATGTCAGGCTCTTAGCACAACTGTCTCTGACACTGTTCCTGTAACTTGACTGAAAAGGGAAATGCTGAGTTTATTATTCAGTTTATGATTTCTTACTCATAGTTCAGAAAGCCAAAAAAAACCCTATCTCAATGCCAAAGAAATTATTTTGTCATTTATAGTGTCATCTGCAAATTTACTGATGAAAGACCCAATCTCCTCATCCATGTCATCAATAAAAACATTGAACAGAGCTGGCCCCAGCACAGACCCCTGGGGACACCACTGGTGCCTGTCCCCAGCTGGATGCAGCCCTGCTCACCAGCACTCCCTGGGCCCGGCCATCCAGCCAGTTCCTAACCCAGCACAGAGTGCTCCTGTCCCAGCCATGGGCTGCAGCTCCTCCAGGAGTGTGCTGTGGGACACAGAGTCAAAGGCATTGCTGCAGTCCAGGAACACAACACCCACAGCCCTTCCCACATCCACCAGGTGGGTCACCTGGTCAGAAAAGGAGATGGCATGGATGAGGGGATTGAGTTTTTCATCAGTAAATTTGCAGATGACNAAATTTGCAGATGACACTGAGCTGAGTGTGTGTTGATCTGTTGGATGGTAGGAGGGCTCTGCAGTGGGACCTGGAACAGCTGGATGGATGGGCAGGGTCCAAGTGCTGGGTCCTGCATTTTGGCCACAAGAGCCCCCTACAATGTTACAGGCTGGGGGCAGAGGGGCTGGACAGGGAGCAGGTGGCAAGGGA